>PVIW01000389.1:0-146896 GCA_004026585.1 Noctilio leporinus | reverse complement strand
CATTAGGGGTTCTTAATTTTTTTTTTTTTTTTTACAATCAAGGAATGGCTTTTAAATACTAGAACTTTTGTTAGATCTGTTAGTGAAAATACTCAGTCCAACTGTAGATCCAACAATTTGTCAATAATTACCATGCCCACTGTGACAGTTAACAATGCCCAAGTATCTGGACTTAGCATACCAATCATTTCAACTTGGAACCATTGTCTGCCCTGACCTTGATCTCTCATATACCCGTAAGGTAAGACGACAATATAAGTGAAGCTGCAACAACACATATGCTGTCTTGTATGCAAGATGAGTCATATACATAAATTAAAATTTAGTGGCTTACCTGGAAAGGGTTTATGGTACAAATGCTATGGTGAGGTATGAGGTTTAAAAACCACTAGAGAGAAGAGAAGATAAAAAATAGCAGCAGACTAGGTGGATGTTACACTCACCTCCTCCCGGAACCAAACTGGAATTACTACTAAAATACAGAGCAAGCAACCTGAATAACCAACTGAAGTCTAGTTGAAGAGAAGTCTTATAACCAAGGATTTACAGAAGAAGCTACATCAAGACTGGTAGGAAAGGCAGAGATGCAAATAGGGGCTGGATAAGGGAAATGGCTGAGATTCTAGAGGGGTATCTTAGCTCTGGGGTTTCTCCTAAGAAGCATGGGGTTTCAGCCTCAGGTCGGCCTCCCCAGCCTAGAGCACCAAAGCCAGGAAGAGGTGCCCATGTAATATCTGGCTGTGCAAATCAGCAGGGATTCTGTTCACCAGGGAGAAATGGGAGTCTCCTAGAGTTAGCAGCATCCTCTTAAAGGGCCAGCGCACAGAATCTTGTTTGCAGCCACTCACCACGTGCTCCAGAGGGTGGAGATGGGAGTCTGTGGTTCTGGGAAGAGAGCTGAAAGGACAGCTACCAGGATCTCTGTGATGAGTCCCTTTCCCACACTACAGACACCCTCTTTCTTGGGTGGAGCACTCTACTCCTTACAGCATCAGCTTGGGAAAAAGCAATATCCCCATCCTCTGGACTCATTGTCACCCTGCACTGTGGCACTTTCACCCTGTTGATGAGTCAGCTGCCTGGACTGGGATGTATAGGTCTGGACAAGCCCAGCATTGGTAATGAGTTTGAACCTGTATCAGTCTGGTGAACACCACTCACCCCTAGGTGGTGACTTACTGAGAACCTACCTCACGCAATTTTTAGCGACTGAAACTAACACACAATACAAAAGATCAATGAAAGCAAGACTAGTTCTTTGAAAAGATAAACAATATTGTCGAACCTCTAACCAGGCTCATTAATAAATTAGGAGAGAGGACCCAAATAAATAAAACCAGAAATGAAAGAGAAATAACAGCTGATACCAAAGAAATACAAAGGATTGTAAAAAAATATTATGAACAACTACATGCCAACAAATTGGACATTTTGGACACAATAGATGAATTCTTAGAAACATATTATCTTCCAAGGTTGGATCAAGAAAATAAAAACCAGATAATCTGAAGAGACTAGTAACTACTAATGAAATTGAATAGGTATTCAAAAAACTCTCAACCAACAAAACTCCTGACCAGATGGCTTCACAGTTGAATTTTGCCAAATGTTAAAAAAAAAAAAAAAAAAAAAAAAAAAAATCTGTCATTCTCAAACTATTCCAAAAAATTCAAGAGGAGAGAAGACTTCCAACCTCATTTTACAATGCCAGTATTATTCTAATTTCAAAATAAGATAGACACTACAAAGAATATTATAGGCCAATATTCTTGACAACCATAGATGCTAAAATCATCAATAAAATATTGGCAAACCAGATCCAAAACTACATTAAAATCATCATACACCATGATCAAGTAGGATTTATTCTGGAGATGCAAGGTTAGTACAATGCCTACAAATCAGTAAATGTGATACACCACATAAACAAAAGGATAAAAATCACACAATCATATCAATATATGCAAAAAAGCATTTGACAAAATTCAGCACCCATTTATAATAAAAACTCTTAGCAAATTCGGAATAGAGGGAATATACCTCAATGTAATAAAGTTCTTACACGACTAAACCACAACTAACAATATACTCAATGGGCAAAAACTAGAAGCATTTTCCTTAAGATCAGGAATAAGGCAGAGATATTTGTTTTCACTACTCTAATTCAATATATTATTGAAGTCCTAGCCACAACAATTAAACAAGAAGAAAAAAATAAAAGGCATCCAAATTGGAAAGGAAGAAGTAAAACCGTCGTTATTTGCAGATGACATGATAGTGTATATAAAGAATCTTAACGATCCCACCAAAAACTAATGGAACTGATAAATAAATTCAGTAAAGTAGAAGAATACAAAATATCCAGATGTCAGTTGCATTTTAATACACCAATAATGAAAGGAAACTAAGAAAATAATCCCATTTATAATTGTATCTAAAATACCTAGAAATAAATTTAACCAAGATGTAAAAATCTTGGAAAATCATGACACTGAAGAGAAAAATTGAAGAAGTTACAAATAAGTGAAAGCATATACCATGTTCATGGATAAGAAGAATTAACATTACTAAAATGTCCATACTGGCCCCAGCTAAGTGGCTCAGTTGGTTAGGTTAGGTTGATCTCTAGTCAGGGCACACAAAACAAGCCACCAATGAATGCATAAATAAGTGAAACAACAAAATCAATATTTGTCTCTCTCTGCTCCCTCTCCTTCCTCTCTCTAAAATCAATCAGTAAAAAAATTAATGTTCATACTACCCAAAGCAATCTATAGATTCAAAGCAATCCCTATCAAGATACCAATGGCATATTTCACAGAACTAGAACACATATTTGAAAAATTTATATGAAACCACGAAAGACCCATAATAGACACAGTACTCTGGAGAAAAAGCAACAAAGTTGGAGGAACCCACTACCTGATATCAAACTATACAATGCCATAGTAACCAAAACAGCATGGTTCTGGCATAATAACAGACATACAGATCAATAGGACAGAATATAGAGGGCCCTGATATAAACCCATGTCTTTATCATGGATTAATGTTTGGCAAAGGAGGTAAAAACATACAAAGGGGTAAGGACAGGCTATTCAATAAACTGTGTTTGGAAAATTGGACAAATATGTGCAAAAAATTAAACTAGACCACCTTCTTACATCATACACAAGAATAAGCTCAAAATGGATTAAAAACTTAAATGTTAGACTCAAAACCATAACAATCCTAGAACAAAACATAGGCAGTAAAATCTCAGATATTTCCCATAGCAATATTTTTTTTCTGACATATCTCCTTATGCAAGAGAAAATTTTTAAAAAACAAAGGAAAAAATAAATGGGAATATATCAAACTACAAAGTTTTTGCAAAGCAAAGGAAACCATCAAGAATATGAAAAGACAACCCAAGCAGTATGAATTTCCTTCAAACAATTAAAAGTGAAACTTTCTTATGAATTAGTGGTTCCATTTCTGGAAATTCATCCAAAGAAATCAAAATACTGATTCAAAAGAATATATGCACCCCTATGTTCATTGCAATGTTATTTTCACTATCCAAGATTTAGCACTAGCCCATGTACCCATCAGTAGATGAGTGGATTAAAAAAAGTGGTGGTACATTTACACAATGGAATACTACTTGGCTATTAAAAAAGAAGGAAATCTTACCTTTTGCAAGTGCATGAATGGGCCTGGAGAGTATCATACTAAATGGAAAAAGCCAGTCATAGAAAAACAAATACCATATGATTTCACTTCCGTGTGGAATCTGATGAACAAATTAAACCAACAAACAAAAGAGAAACAGACTCATAGATACAGAGAACAGATTGACACCTGTCAGAGGGGGGGAGAGTGGGTGGCTCAGTGGGAAAAAAGTGAAGGGCTTTGGCAAAAAAAACAACAAAAACAAAAACTTATAGACATAGACAACGGCATGGTGATTAACAGAAAGACAGGGTGGTTGGGTGGGGGAAGGTAAAAGGTGGAAAGGGGGATAAATGGTGATGGAAGCAGACTTGGGTGGAGAATACACAATAACAATATATGTATGTATTACAGAACTGTACACCTGAAACCAATATACATTTATTAACCAATGTCACCCCAACAAATGCAGTTTTTAAAAAAAGAACCACTAGGGAACTTAAAGTATTTCTTACATTCAAAGCACCATACTACAGGACAATGACTTTTAGGATCATCATTTAAAATAAACCTGTGGGAAAATAATTTAATAAAAATTTGTTTGGCTGCCCAGACCTGCCTGGACTAACACAAGATTATTTGTGGAGAAATACACCACTCTTACCTCCTCCAATGCCCATAGGGAGTCCACAATGGGCTTGATCTTCTTCTGGTTGTAGAGCCCAATGAGTTTGTCCACCACTCCTCGAATGAGGCCTGCGCGGCCCTGTTTGAAGAGCAGATTTAAGAGGGAAAACCCCGCGATGACTTTGTTCTCTTCATACAGCTTGATGGGGTTCACTTTCTCAACCTGCCACCACTGGAAAGAGAGGAGGTGTCAGGTTATGAGCACTCAGTGCCATGCTGCATTCTCATCATTATGGACAGAGAATGGGGCTGCAGTGGGTGGGCCAGATTCTGGCCAGCCAAGGGGTGGCTGTGGTTGGTGTAGTTTTTCAAGCGTCTGTTTGGTGAGCCATAAGACAGTGATGCTTATGAGAAGAGCTCAGGACCAAAGTGGGAGAGAGTGCTCTGTATAAAGCAACTATCAGGTCACATGTAGTTGGAATGTTAAGGCATAGAGTTAGAATCACCAGCTCTGCAGTTGCACCCTGGCTGTACAACTTGCTCCCCATTATTCCCCGTGCTTCTTTTTCTCTGCTACACATGGTGGCAGGGTAATGCCTGTGTGACTTCCACGGAGAATTTAGTGTAAAGCACTTGGCTTAGTGGATGACGGTGCTGGTGATGGGGTTGGTGAGGAGAGTGGGGTGGCAAAGAAGTTTACGAAGTGTGGTGGGGACACTGTGGAGGTAATGACATTGACTGCAGGTGTAGCTTTCCTGGGGGAATAACTACAAGGCTGGAGAGGTGACCAGGAATTACCAGATAAGGAAGAGTAAGAAACTGTGATATAAGAAGAAGGGTCAGCATGACGTAGTCATGAAACCACAGGGTTGGGGCTAAGTCAGTGGTTCTCAGCTGCAGGCAGTTTTGTCCCTGAGGGGGCATTCAGTAATGTTTAAAGACATTTTAATTATGATGACCGAAGAGGGGATCTACTGGCCTCTTATGTGTTGATGCCAGGGATTCTTGCTAAACACCCTACAGGGTACAGGGCAGTACCTTGCAACAAAGAATTATCCAGCCCAAAATGCCAATAGCATGAAAGTTGAGAAACCCTGGACTCCAGTCAGTCCTTCATGGGATACACATAATTGGCAAACGTGGTTGCTTCTTTGCCAATCTCTCATCTCCCAGACATGAAAATAAACAATCCATTCACAAACTACACAAATGGTTATCCAACTGCTTTGTTCTGATTTAATTGCATTTCCTTTGGTTCCGATTTTAATTTAGAAATTCAAGTTCCAGTTTCTGGAGGATTCCAAGAGGTGAGATGGTTAATACCAGTTTAATACTGACAGCCGAGGGGACTGAGATGGGCACTTTCAGCATTTACATCTGTGCCATTGCTTTGTTTATGTACTTCCTGACTCTTTTCAGGATTGAAAAGGCTCAAAAAAATAAAAGATCTGATTTTTCATAGTAAGAAAACCGTATTGTCAGGAAAATACGTGTGAGAAAGACAGATTTAAACAGGGATAAGGTTTATGGCACACATTTCTTTACCAGAGCACATTCCCTGAGGGCCAGATGGCCTGAGGCCCAGCTCCAGGAGAGGCACATATTTGGCCATGAGTTCCTTGCCAGGAAAAGCAGAAGAAATGAATAACTTGCTTCACAGTGTGCCTGCCATGCCTCCGAAAATGTTTATGAAACGAAGGCTTGCTAGATCTACAGTTGCTGCACAGTTACGGTTCAGTTCTAGAGCCTGGTTTGAATCCCAGTTCTGCCTCTTACTTGCTATGCGCCCTCAAGCAAGGCACTTAACCTGCAGTTTCCTTGCTGTTCTCACAGGGCCAGCCTAAGGAGTAACTGTGTTCATACATGCAAAGGGCTTGGCTCATACTAAGTGCTCTATAAATAAGAACTAGCTTTACCGGCATCTCACGTTGGAAGGGGTGGTTTTGCGTTAGCGGATAGGCACTCAGAATTAGGAGTCAGACTGCTCTCTGAATGTTAACTTCACCTATTATTAGCACCATGGCTATATGACTTGCTTGACAAATGGGGTGCAAGTTCTTTGGGAGTTTTAAGGTCGAGCATAATGGCAACCGCTGAGGGAGAAATCCTTTTGTGATTACAAACATGCTTTAATTTCTAAGCTTTTCTTGAATGTATAGAAAAAAAAAATTCTTTTCTAGAACCTTCTAAAACAAAGATGTTACTCCATTACTTGGAATGTCCCATCTTTAGTTGGCTTCTAACCGACCAGCTCACACTGGGTGGGGCCTCTGCAAGGGAACAGCGTTATTCTGGGCCTCCAACCATCAAGTGTTCTGGTAATCAGCCTTCTCGGTTTGGGCAGGAACATCTTGACCTCCATCCTGGCTGCGTTTTTGTGTGCGCCTTCATTGAACCTGGACACCCTGCAATTACTTCATTAAAACTGTGTGTTGTAATGGTGCGTTTGGGGAAGAAAGGGAAAACACTTCTTACAGTGCATGTAATTTGGGACCAATCTGCTTGCCCAGAGCAGGCGGTCGGCATCACGTTAATTACAGCCACGGCCGCAAAGCAGCTGCGCGGGACACAAAACCTGTCTCTGGGGGACGTGCTCCAGACAGCAGCCGTCACTACTCGCCACCCCTGCTCCGTTTATTCTGCAGATGTGACGACTTTCAACTTGAACTTGAAAGTGCAAATGCAAACCGAGGCCCTTTCATTCTAATTTCACAAGCCAGGAAGTATTCATCATTCCAGAATCGGATCCTGTGAGAGGGGAAAGGCTCAGGCAGCCCAGGCTGGCACCTAAAGAGCATATGAGTACCCTGTAGCCACACTTAAAATGAATCTAAACCCCTTACCACAGCTTTCTCCCAGCACCAATTCAAAATGCCTCTTCCAGCCCAACCTGCTGTTTTCTATTTCATCACTGTTTTTAGTTTCTTCGGTGCTTTTTATGAGCAGTTATAACCATGTTTTTAATATGTTTTACGCATTTCAGCTGTTCTCCACAAGGGACTAAGATCTCATTTACTGTGATACCTCTGCCTGGCTCAGAGCCACAAAGAGCAGGTGTCCAAAGGTGCTTGCAAAGTAAGGGGAGCATCAGTGCTGCTCTGGTTGCCTAGGCACCCAGGAGGAGAGAAGGAACGGCAGGCTCTCATGAGAGGCAGCAGCCCCCTATCGTTGGGGGGAAGGCAGTAATGCCAAAGTTCAAGCCCAAAAGCTTTAATTTTAGCAAGTGTAGCTCCAGGTGGGGAGGTGGGTCTGCGGGGGTTCATAATAGCATGAATGCCCAGGATGTGGCTTTTCCATTGCAGACAAAGTAGCAGTTGTGTTCAGAGTACGATTATCTAAGAAAATGGTTTAGAAACTTGCCCAGGTCTCAAAATTACCCTAGGAGCTTTCTCAAAAGGATTCTCTTTGTATCTCAACTCCATATAATGAGGGTTCAGAGAAATCTCAGAAATCTGGTTGGGAAGTTTATTTGCTCTCTGTGGATAAAATAAAATGCATTAATGCTCAATTTCTTTTTGACCGAAGACTAGAAACATCAGCACATAAGCAATCTTTGTTGAAATCAAAAAGAAACTCTTTGGAGGTTCATGGACACCCCCTTCTCTGCCCCATTTAGACTAAGGCATCCCCAGTCATGTCCCACCCTGGTCACGAAACCAGGGTGGGAATGTGGGCTTCACTGAAGATACTACGCAGAGGAAGGACAAGCAAGGTTTGGGTCCCACTAGGTCCATGTCCTAGATGGAGAAGCTACAACATGCAAGTCACCACACCATAGTACATTACATGTATGTGGATACTTACTGATTTTGCAAAGCTAAAGAAGCTCTTGGTCTCTCCAGTCACCATGTTGGATGAACCTACAAATGAAAGATTCCCAAATCAAGCAACTGCTAATGAAGATTAACATCTCTTGTTATGCATGAAAGTGGCAGTTGTTAGACCCAGAACTGTCATGAGCTTGAGTCAGCCTGGGGGAAAATGAGGATAAGGGGAGGGGTGAGTGGTGTCAAGTTGACTTAATTTTAACTAAGTTCCACTGGATCAAGGGGGAAGTAACATGTCTCAAGGTGACCATTTCACGACATTATAAAATTGGGCATGTGGCAAAAATGTGAGGTCAGCCAACATTCTAATAAAACCAAGTTGCTAAAATGTCTTGTCAGTTCTGTTCTTTGTGACTGAGAAACAAACTCCCCTGTGAGCCTCCTTTATGGCTTGAATTTGGTTCCTTGGAAAGTGAGGGGCCTGGGCCTTTAACCTGGGTGGGGCACATAAGAGGTGAGGAAGAGATCAGGCTGAGCTAGGCTTTAGATAGATGGAAAAATGACAGACAGAGGAGTGGATGAGAGTGTAAGTACAGAAGCCATGGAAATAGTGTGACCATTGCCTTCGCTTCCAAGAGGTCTGGGAGGAGAGGTGAAAACCACTTGCATGAAATGATAAGAGAAACTGAGCTTTGCTAATTGAAATGAGCACTATTAGAAGGGAGATGGCAGGTGAAGTTGGGAAAGATTCCCTAAGATGCTCTTATGGAGAGAAAAGACCCCTCTGTGGGGTTCCCAGAGAGGGTAAATGAGAGTCCTTAACAGTTCAGATGCCATATTGGGGCCTTTTGAAGGGGTTCTCTTCCTTGTCCCCCTAGAACTGGAAGTAAACCCTTCTCAGAGAACTGTTATTTAATGAAGACACAATAGATATTTTTAAACATTGTTTTTGTTTTTGTTTTTGTTTTTGTTTGCCTGAGTATACTAGTAGCCAGTTAATCACTGATTCTAATTTTATATGGTGACTACCACCAAACATCATTGTATTGGGCTTCAACTATTTAGTAATCAAGTAATCAACATAATGATTAGACACCTGTGAGATGATCAAATTGTATTCCAGCAACATGACATAAAACTGTGGCAAAAACAGAATCAGTAAATAAGTAAAAAAAATGAATAAATTTTCCATCTGCATTTGCCTTGAATGTTAGTCATATTCACTACCCCTACATTGGGCACTGATGCTGAGAGCTTTTCTTATCAATAGTAATAATTAAAAGTTTATGTGTCCACCTCCAAAGACTTTCAAATATGTGGCCACTATTGAAAAAATAAATAAAAACAAAATACTTCAGTGATGGAAAGCTTATTCCCTCTCTTTCATAATGATTGGATGACAACAAAAGGATGCTTGAATATTTGTGCCTCTCAAATATCTCTTTTGTAAGCTTCTCAGCTAATAGCAAGGAAACACATATTTTTTTCCTAAGTTATACAAAGCTAAAGCTCAATTTTCTATCATATGCACAGGACACAGGGGTACCAAAATTCTATGTTAAACAACCCAATATCATTTGGCTTTGAAATGTGACATCTGACTTCAGATATGCTTTTGGACTTTATGGAGACTAATGTTTAAATTATTTGACATGCCCATGAAAGAAGAAAAGAAGTGGGAAGAGGGCTCTGGGTTCTCATCCTGCTAGAGAAAGCCTGGCTCCCTTTGTCCTTCATAAATCTGCCCAAACCCAAGACAGAGCAGATCTGTGTTCCATCTACCAGGGCTTCTGCCTTTATTGGGATATAAGGGATAATTTAGATGAAAGAGAGTCTGCTCTTTGTAATTTTATCTCCAAAACCAAAGAACCTCCTTAAAACCCTCCTATTCTAGCCACTCCTCTCCATCCTACCATGGGTCCTTATTCCATCATTTCTTACCCGTGCCACTTTTTGTGGGTCAAGCCACATCTCAGTGACTACCTTGGCTGGGCTTGGCTTGATCGATTTTGGAATAAGAAGTACTAACGGGAGTAACCAGGCAGGAAGCACATATGTTACTTTTATCATTGAGAACAACTAATGGCAATAGCAATATTTTAGAAAGCATTGGAAAAAGTAAACACTGCAACCATATTGTCCTAACATAACAACGCATTTCATTTTTCAGAGGCTTTGTTTATAATTACATGTGCAAGGGTCCCCATCAGTGACCCCCACCCCTGTACTGTTTAGCACTCACCATATAAAATGTAGGTTCCCAGTGGTTTGAGGAGGCTGAGACCTTTCCCAGTGTTGTCCCCACAGAGGCAGTCCAAGACAATGTCCACGCCCTCGGCAGAAATTCTAAATGTGAGAAGACAAGGGACAATCCTGTGACCTGGCAGGGACCAAACTGTCAATCCCTTTTCCTTCCCGTGTCATACCATTTACTCCCAGAATCAGGAAGAGTGAGAGCTCTTGGGAGTAGCAATAAAAGGGCAGAAGATCAGGAAGAGGCAGCTAAGAATGTGGCTGGTGGCTGACACTGGGAACCAGCCTGGGCTGGGAGAATAAGCATGAACACCACAGAGAGACAGTCTGAGTTTGTAGCTAGCTGCCTCACTTGGTTTTTCTGTGCCGGAGCTTTCTGCGTTGTAGAGCAGAGCCAGCATGTTTCTTTGTGCTAAGCATGAAATGGGGTGAGCAATGAAATGCTTCGCCCATTGCCAGACACAACAATCACCCTGTCAGTCAGTCAAACAATTCACATTTATGGAGCTGGAATTATGTGCCAAGCTCTGTCCAAGGTGCTGATAGTAGAATAGTGAATATTTCCATCTTCGTGAAACTTCTGGACTCAGAGGGATTGGCTTTCTTTCTTTTCCAACTCCTTCTTCAGTGAAACTATAAAAATCATGTTCATTTAATTTGCAAACTTCTACTTGTCCATTGTCCAGGTTCAATCTAAAACATAGTCTTAGAGGAAGAGGGTTAAATAGAATCTTCCTGCAGCAATGGAAGTTTCCAGACTAAAGACAATCCACATTTGTACTCTAGCAGGCAGTACTCTATTAGGAGGAAAATCATTTCTTCCATTCATTTATTTATACGTGCACTGATTCACTCATTCACTCATGCATTTAACAAACATTTACTTGGCTTCCACTGTTAGATGATATTATGCAGGAGGGAACCCTGAAGATTGTAGCGAAAATAGTTATGCCCACAGAGCTCCCAATTATGACTGGGCCTGGCTCTGCTCAGCAAGGAATGGCATTTTCTCAAGTTTGTGACTTTGCAGGATTATCTTCTTTTAGCACATAGTTCAGTTTTTCTATCCATACCTTCATTTCCCAGCAAAATTTAGGTGCTACAGCACATGCCAATAGCTGTGTCCATAATGTCTCTAAGTAGGAAAACATTTCACGTGCATCTGTTATGTTCAGACAGCTGAGTCTTGATATAAATATGCCCTTCAGAATCCTCAAGTCAAGTCTAAAATTCATTACAAAGGCTTGTCCAAAATGATCAGTTGTGCTTCCACCTAATAGAGCTCTTATCTGAAAATGTGAGTCCTTCTAACTTTGATCTGTAAACTCAGAACTAGAGAATTAAGCCAGTAGATAGCAAACCCAAGTGTGTAACACAATGTCCCAGAGATTTAACTTGCCCACCCCACCCCCTAACTTCATTTTGTCTGGAGTGGGGCCCAGGGACGTGCATTTCTAGCATGTTCCCGGGATATGCAGATCGTGCTGATTCTACCACCTCACACTGAGCACCTCTAGTCTATACCAGTTACTCAAGAGCCAAGCTGACAATTTTTAAACTAGTAATTAATATGTGCATTAAATATTTAGCACGGACACTGCTCCGAGTGCTGGAGGATATAATAGTGAGCCCAGACAGATTTGGAGCTCATATTAGGCAGACATTATCCAGTGATTACACAAATAAAAATTAAATTGAAACTGAATTGGTCTAGTGTCACAAAAGTATTATGAGACCATTTAAATTGAGGGTTTGCTCAATCAGGACTGCCAGAGAAGAGATCCTTAGGGAAGTGATGAGTGGAGGGTGAAAGGGTTAGCGGGGAATAGTGTTCCAGGCAGAGGGAACAGCATGTGCAAAAGCCCCACAGTGGGAGGAGCCAGGTAAGCAGGAATTCAGGGAAGCAGCAAGTTGTGAGGACTGGAGTAGAGAAAATGGGAGGGAGCTGGCTGTAAGGTGCTGCTGGAGAGGCAGGAGGGGGTTGAAACAGACTGTGGGTGGGCGCTAAGCCAGTGCCTCACACTTGGCCATTAGGTCTCCACCTGATATCAAGGGATGAGTCACTACACTCCTGTCTTCCTCACTTCTTCTAGGCCCATTTTCTGCCAAGTTTACTCATTCCTCTGGAAATGGGAACCTGCTCTGCTTCTATTCATCAGCCCTTCTGGGCCATCAAGTCCTCCCTGTGAACTCCATTTACCCAGGACCTCTCTGCTTGCCTGCGGGATGGCTGTGCTCAGGAAGGGCATCCCAAATGCTAGGCTGTGTACACCTTCCAAGGTACTACCAATGGACCTGCCCACCCCCGAATCCTCACTGTTTGCCTAGTGCTTCTCACATCTATGTTTTTCTTGTGGGTCCACATTTTCTCCCATAACCTGCCAATCAAACCTTCTTGGACTTGCTGCCCCACCTGGACCTATTGCTCTATTGTCTGGACTCTGGTTCTGTAGGGGTGCAGGGCAGGCCCACAGGCAGGGGTGACCTATAATCCCCTGCCCATTTCCCCATCCTTACTGCCCATTAATTTTTCAAGGCCTCCCAACCTTCAGGCTGTCCCTAAAACCTCTACCTCAGGGCCTTTGCGTGTGCTATCATCTGTGCCTGAGCACCCTTTTTCCAGCTCTCCTTAGAACTGGCTCCTTCTTATCCTTCAGGCCTCACTCAAGTGTGACTTCCCCAGAGAAGCTGTAACTAATC
Source organism: Noctilio leporinus (assembly GCA_004026585.1). Lineage (NCBI taxonomy): Eukaryota > Metazoa > Chordata > Mammalia > Chiroptera > Noctilionidae > Noctilio > Noctilio leporinus. The sequence goes on along the minus strand of PVIW01000389.1, from coordinate 133,895 downwards.
ACCCCACCTGAAGTGACAGTTGCCACTCCCAAATTACTGCTATTTTAGCTACCTATATGCTTTAGTATCCACACTAGGGATACTTTTTAATATCTATTCTGGGCTGTAATTACTCTATTTACTTGTTAACTTATGCACTGACTGCCTTTATCCAAAATATAAAGCCCCATGACATGGGGACCATGTCTATGCTGCTAACTGTTATATCCTCAACCTTTTTCAACATACTGCACAAAGCACGTGTTCTCAGGAAAAATTGATCAATTGTATAAATGAATGATTAAATGGAGAAGTAAATAGGTAAATGAAAGAAATGAAAAAAACATTTTAAACTGGTATTCTACATCTTTCTACTTGTGCTTCTTTCAAAGGACACACACTTTGAGTTCTACTGTACCCCAGGCATTTCATAATTAATCTTCATGATCAGTGTCTGGGGCAGGTATTTTAATGCCACTGTTGTGATGAAGAAATAACAGCTCACAGAGGCAGCACCTTGCCCAAGCTAATGTAAGAAGCACGGCTGGAATTCAAATGTCAGTCGAGTTTAAGGGCAATGCTGATGGCCTTTTCACTGCTCTGAATTTAAGACTTAATAAATGTTCAAACTTGTATAATTACGGAAGCACTGCTTTAGCAAGCATCTCTGGGGACACAGTCAATTTAATTTAGCCTTTGATAGATTCGGGCCTTAAAATTTTGTCTTTTAAAATAAATACACCCTGGCTGGTGGCTCAGTGGATTGGCTCCAGCCTGTGAACCCAAAGGTCGCTGGTTCAATTCCCAGTCAGGGCACATAACCAGTTTGCAAGCCAGGTCCCCAGCTGGAGGCAGGTGAAAGGCAACCATACACTGATATTTCTCTCCTAGGAGAGCATATCCCACACACAAGAGCACCTACCTACTATGTACCAGGCACAGTGTGGATCACTGCCTACTCACTGACATGTTATGCCAGCCCTGTGACTCGGGGGCCATTACCCCCATTTGATGGATGATAAAACTGAGGCAGTGAGAGGCCATTGGTTTGATCTAATGCATTTGGACCCCAGGTGAGGGCCCTGGAGATAGAGTTGGGCTTTACAGTGAGTGGTGGCCAGCTCTAGGGTGATGACCACTGGCACTGCCAGGCCACACAGTGTCCCAGCAGGGACTGAGCAAAGCAGGGGCTCTTCCCTGCACTTCAGGCTGGAAGGAGCCACTGCAAGTCTCCTGCGTATTCAGGCCATCTGCTTCTCCCTGCACCTGTCTCAGCATTTCTATTGTTGGATCTGGTAAAACAGGGTTTGCACATGCATAGGGTCAAACATGCCACAAATTCATTAATCCCTGCTGTCATCGGATTCTTCTTAAGCACAGTGGTGTGGAGGGTGGAAAGTGAACTCTGAGGAGGAGAAGCTGGGTAGAGGCAGATGTCCATCCTGGGCCCTGAGGGGAGATGCTGTGGCCGTTTCTGTCAAGCTTTTAGGCAGACATGGCACCTTTGGCAGTTAGCAATGTTTCTTCAGAGGAAAATCTCAAAATGGAAAAGAGCTCCATCCCCCATTCAGTCATTACAAGGCCAATCTATCAACCCAGCTGTGTCTACTTAAAAGTGCTACTGGCCCCACCGTAGCCTGGGGATAGGTCCCTCTCAGTCAGGCTCACATTGACAAGCACCCTAGCAGCTCCTTTTAATGGAATAATTGTGAGAAGCACCGCTTCTCAGAGGCACAGGGCCAGCCTTGCTTCTTAGGCCCCCAGTTTCTGGGGGTGTTCGCCTTGCCTACACATATGCCATCATATTTACATAAACATGGCCAGGGGGAGGGCAAGGGCGAGGGCAAATGCCACGACTGCCATATCTGCTGCTCCTGCTTCCATCCATCTCTCCAGGTTCGAAACATAAATAGCCCCAGTAGCCCAGCTCAGGGTTCTCTGGGTGGATTCAACAGCAAGACAGTTTGGAAAGTCTGTTCCGAGACTTCCATGTCTATCCTTCCTTGGTCCCCAGTTCTTCACCCCTTTATTGGGAATACCCGCTTTGTGCTTCCCACCCATGTGGATCACTGAAGAATTTCTCTTGAGTAGAGCCACCACTGGGAGAGAAACCCCTCGTCTTTGCCAAGAAATTAATTCAACCTTATTGTAGCTTTCATTTCCAGTTGGACCCATATAGCTCTCCACTCTGTTCTGTTTCTGAATTCCTTTCCTCTGAGAACTCCTGTGCCCTGGCATTAGTCATCACCTCCAAGCTCGTGACAGAGGGATGAGGCTTCTACAGAGTGCCTGGCACAGAGTAGGCCCCTCACAGAGGACTGAGCACAGCACCCAGGGCACAATGGGCTCTTCACAGGGTGCCAGGCACAGTGCCTGGCACACACAATGCTTCTTAGTGTTTACTGTTAATGATTCCCACATGTCCTTAGCAATGCCCCCTCTAGAAATCCTTTCCTGATCACCTTCTATTCTGTCCAGGTGATTAGACTCTCATTAATTTCCACTAGGTCTCAGTTTTGTTATAGGTAAATGAGTTTTCACCTTGCAGGATTGTTTGGCTTAGGTCTAACTGCAATGCTCAGCCAGGCTAGAAGAGACTAACAAAACCTGGTGCTATTATCTACCTTGCCCTGGGCTCATTTGCCTTGCCTGGGACTCTCTCCCCACCTCTCTCTTCCTACTGAACTCTTCCCCAACCCTCAAGCACCCCCTTAGGGGGCTGTCCTCCTCTCCTCTATTTTTATGGCCCTTACAGTCAGATGCACACAACTCATGGCTTCTAACTCTTGTACGTGGTTCTAAGCAGAGTCAGTCACCTCTCTCCTCCCAAACTGGGAAGGAGAAAGTGATGTGAAGGGTAGGTCTGCATTATAAATACTTTTTTTCCTATTCCCTTTACAACGTTGTCTCAAGGCTAAGAATGTGTTCAAAAGAAGTTTACCAGTTGACTAGTTTATAAAAGAGTTCTTGTCTCAAAGAATTTTATGTTATGATTTTTTCTAGTTTACCAAACACATAATTATGTAGCAAACAATATCCATGATCAAAAAATAAAAAGAAATCATTCTGCATTCCCCTCCTATTCCATGTTCACGATTGAGTGTTCCCCCTTTCCTTTCATTTTACATCCTTGTGAGTTGAGCATTTATACAAAGCTGTGATCACAGTGTAGATGAAATTTGGCATTCTGATTTTTTCACTCAATATGCTACCACGGGTATTTTTTCCATTCTGTGACAGCGTCTTCATAATTATCTTTTTTTAAAGCGCTGCAGAATACTCAAGTGTGTGGGAGTAGCGTAATCCGCTGAACTATTTTCTTCTGCTGATAATGGAGGCCGCTTTTGCATGCTCACTATTGGGAACGATGCTTGCGCACCCAGCTGACATGTGCTGCACACCCACGGGGAATCAGAAGCCTTCTCTGCAGTAGGCCACTGATGACCTGTTGCTTGTTTCTTCTTTTGGAATATTTCCTGAGGATAGGGTTAGTGGGATGGAGGATATAAAGGTATTTGCAGCTTCCCAGTCATTTTTAGTCTAATTCTAGTGCCTCAACTTAAATATATAAGGAATTGTTGGAAGTCACACTTGAAAGACAGTGGTGGTCAGGTGGGTCTCAGAGGCTGTTGCCTTCCACTCTTCTGACATCAGTAGAATAAACTGATTCAGGGGCTAAAGGCAAGAGGTCAAGGACAGAGAGGGGTGGAGGGTGTGTTATTCTTTCATGGTTCCTTTCAGATTCTTAAGTTTACCAAGCCTTTCCTGACACTGGGCCCTAGCACAGACTGCTCACCCTGGTCAGAAATGCTCTTCCTTTGGCCAGATTCTCAGCCTAAATCTCTCTTTGATGGACAATGCATCTGATTTCCCCATCTACATTTGCATACTAACACCTTGTATTTTTCTACTAGGGCACATACTGAAATTGTGAATTAAAAAAATTTTTTTTGTCCTTTCTTTTCCAACTATACTCAGAATCCATGCAGATGGTGACCCTCAAGGTGGTCTGGCTATACCTCCCGCCCAATACAGACATTCAGTATTTTTCAAGTGATTGGTATGTGGATAAAGGAAGGGATGGAGACTCACAAATATATCAAGTAAGAAGGGTAAAGAAACTGTTGCTGAAGGGACAATGGTAGTTCATTTTCCAGGCCACAGCTTGATAGATGCTAGTTAAAAGAAGAAGGAACTACCTAAGGGTTTTGAAAATAGGCAGACATAAATCCTGGAAGTCTTTGGAAAATGCCTGCTATCTAGACATCTGAGAACCAGGAGGTGAACTTCCAATATCTAGCTGTAAAGTTCTCTTTTCATAACCTACTGGGAAAATTGGAACAAGTTCAAATTACATGCAAATCTCTTTGTTCAAAATTTAAAGACAAATTTGAAAATTTAGACTATCAGAAGACTCTCCTTTCCAAGAAATTCTCAGTTAATCTGGTCTAAATCTACCACCTCACACAACCAGATCTCCCATCCATCTTGTGCTTCAATTTTCCACCTTCAGATGTAACTTGCAGAAAATCATGACAACATTATTATGATGCTAGCTGGACAACTTAATTCCTTTGTACCTTACAATTCAGTGCTGATGAATGGTGGCTCTGGGCCATCTCTGCATCCCCCCAAGGAGTTGTGAGTGGAGCAGATTCTGAGAATCAACCTTGAACTCTGAGGCAAGATGCACAAATCACCTGAGACCATGGTGGCAGCCTGGGTTTTCCCCAATTCTCTGCGTTGACCTGCACGCAGCCATGACCAATAACTTCAAAGTCACAGGTGGGCATGGAACAGGTGAGGAGTCAACTCGCCCCTGGTGACTGCACCAGCCAGGGAGCTTGCGCTCTCTGCCTACAGCCTGCCCTTTCCTACCCACTCTGGTGCCAGCGGCGACTGTTCGAAACCCAGGTCTGATCACGTCACCGCTTCCGTCCTTTGTTGCATCTCTCCTCCCCAGGCTGGAGTCCACATTTCCTTAGGCTATTGTGTGAATGAATGAGAAATAACCTCCTCTGTGTTAAGGCAGTGGTACAGCAACTAGCATAACAGCTTTGCACGTTACTTAAGTGCTCTATTCCTGAGTTTTATCCACTGCAAAAAGAGGATAATAACGGGGTTGTTGGGAGGATTAAATGAGCTAATACAGGTGAAGTATGTAGCACAGAACTAGTCATATTAAGCCCCCGATATGTATTTACTATTATTACTGTTATTAGTAGTATTAGTCTTCCATCTAAATAAATGCAACTTCTCTCAGAGAAGCGTATGGGCCAGCCTGGTGGTCTTTTGAGCAAATACGTTACCTCTTCACTTCTTGCACGTAGTCCGAATTTCGGTCAAAGAGATGAGTCACGGAGTCTTTGATGGCTTCATGCTTGAAAGAAGAAGCTGTTCCAAAGACAGTCACATTGGGGATAGTGGAACACAGTTGAGCCACAGCCTGGCCCTAGAAGTGAAAAACAGTGGACGAGTCACACAGCCAGTTAACATCCAACAACCAGTCTTGCTGGGTGTGGAGCAGATTTTCTCAACCACTACTGGCCATTTTTAGGCTGAATTGGTCTTGGTTGTAGAGAGAAGAACTGTTTGTTATGGGATGTTTAGCAGCCTCCCAGGTCTCTACTAGGAGCTCAGAGCACCCCTTGTGGTGACAGCCAAAACTGCAGACACTTAAAAATGTCCCCTGGGGGGTTGGGGTGGACTAGATCTCCCTTGGTTGGGAAGCACCAACAATGAGGATGTCGGGTGTGAGCCAGCAAAACCCCTGCACAAAGACTTAACAATTATTATTTAACCTTCCTGAGCCTCAGCTTCCTCTCTGTAGGTTAGTAATAATGAGACCCACTCCACAGGGATCTTGGGGATGGCTTATTGTAGTTTAGATCTGCCAGAAGCAGACCCTGAGGCAAAGATGTGAGTGTTACCACTTTATCTGGAAAATGATTGCAGGAAATACTAGGCTGTCAAGACAGGAATAGAAGGCAGCCAAGAAAGGGAATGTTATCAAGCCTGTATCCACCCTGGGCAACTGGAACTTGGACCCTCTGCAGAACTCTGAGAGCAGGAGTGGGATGTACGTCAGAGTTATCCCAAGCAAGTAGCAAGGAAGCTGGGATACTGATCTACCCCATTTCCATCTGATACTGGTTGAGAGCTGTTCTGCAGCGGTAACTTGTGCGTGTCTGGCTTGTCCTCTCGGACGGCCAGGCAGACGTCCTAAACAAGCAACCTTTGACATGCTGAGTGCAGAGACCATTCGATGTGGCCGCCTGCCTCTGCTAGAAGGGTGTTACATGAGGCGATATGAGACATGGGTCAAACACCTGGTACAAAACAGGACATTTACTAAGTACTCAATAAATCTTAATTATCTGTACCCTTTAGTGGCTTATATATTATATCCAGGGCTGAGATGTCCAGGCATAGAGAGAAAAGGCCAATGCATGAGGTTTCAATATTAAATGACCCAGGAGAAATCACAAACGAAGTTAGAAGTGGATGATTTTTCCATGTCCTTTTGCAGTATGCTCAGAAATTTAAGTCATTGGACAAAATACTGCGAGCATGCGCCTTCAGAACCTTCCCGTAAACCCCCAATTTTCTGGGAAAGATGCATTCTAAAGCCAGGTGCTGTCTCTTTCCAGTGCCCTTTGCCATCCTTAGGAGGCATAAATTATTACGGGGGAACTTATTCTACTGAAGTCATCTGTGATATTTATTTCTGCCTATCACTTTATTTACATCTTCTTCATATTGGTGGACTAAATTAGGTTGGCAGGTCAATTTGTAAAAATTGAATTCTTCCAACACTGACAAGTAAAGGCAATATTGAGAGAATCAGAAATGCCAGACTTGGAAAATCATCCAATTACCCTTTCCTGTCATTGTTTTATGGATGGGGGAAGGAGACTCAGAAAGGTTAAGGTGACCCAGTTCTTCAGAGGCAGATGTGAGATTTAAAGCAAGGTCTCCTGATTTCCAGGCATTGCCATTTTCTATTATGCTACATTGTCAACTTATTTTGACATTTAAGCTAAGCAGACTTTTAAGTTGTGACCTAGAATAGACCCAGTACTGACATCCTCACTTGGAGGTCAACATTTTAGGACATAAGTGTGAACGTAAGACTCCAGACAGGTTTTATAGTTCTCTGTTCTAAGAATAGCTTTGATATTTGGCCAAGTTTTTCATCCCCTGACTCCAGAGAACAAAGAGGAAGCTATCCTCACTAGTGAGTGTAAATATCAGCAATTAATGGAGCAATCCTCTCAAGAACGACCAGGCTTGAGCTAACCTTGTTAGTGCTGGAATGGGAGGTCAGAACAAGTCCCAATATCTGTGTACTCCCGCCTGCCCTCTGTCCTGAAGCAAACATGACATCTACTCACCTATTTTTCAAATTCCTGTTGTGTACTGGTCATGCCATGCTGCAGATGCTGGAGTGTAAGAAACGACTGACACACTGCAATCTCCATCTCCAGTCCCAAGCCCCTCACCCAGTCCCAGATGTGCCTATTGAACTACCATTTCTGTACCTATCTCTCCCTACCTCTTCAAAATTAGCACATCAAACTCAGCTGATCTAAAACGGAACCAGGGCCACCTCCAAATGAGTTACTCCTTATAGGAGTTTGTTAAGACTGTTGTAACCAAGTTCCACAAACTGGGTGGATTGAAAAACAGAAATTACTGTTTCACAATTTTGGAGACTAGAAGCCCAGAAATAGGGGTTGTTGGCAGGACTGGTTACCTCTCATGGCTGTGAGGAGAAGTCCGACCCAGGCCTCTTCCCTTGGCTTGTAGCTGGCCACCTTCTCCTTGTGTCCGCACATGGTGCTTGCTCTGTGTGGGTCTGTGTCTAAAGTCCCCCCCCCCCTTTTTTTTAATTTTTAAAAATTTTTAAAAAAATTTTATTGTTGTTGTATTACATCCATCCCCTTTTTGCTCCCCTCTGTCCCCCTCAAAGTTCCCCCTTCTTATGGGGATACCTGTCATGTGGGGTTAGAGCTCACCCTAATGACCTCCTTTTAATTGATTAGCTATGGATAACTCCAATTAAGAGTCCATTGTGAGGTGTTGTGGGTTATGAGTTCATCATATGAATTTTGGAGAGGCAGGATTCAATCCCATAACACTCCTCTTACAGCACTTCCTGCCTCAGTGGGTGGAATGGCACCACTGACTTATTGCTAACGCTAGGAATCTGGGGTTATACTGGGTTCCTCTTCTGCCCTCAGCCCCATATCCAATTAGTCAGCAAGTGTATTATTTCCACTCAACGGCTCTTATGACTGTCACTTCTTAGTCCAGGTTGTCATCCTTCCTCCCCTGGATTATGACAACACTCTTCTAAGTGGCCTAGCTACTGCCGAGTGCATTCCACACTGCGGATGGTCATTTTCCCCAAACACAACACTGAGCATTTCACTGTTTCACTCCCCAATACTAATGGCTTTCAGAATGAAATGCACATCCTTTACTTTATCGCACAAGGCCAGCCCTCAGATCTGACCCAGTCTACCCCATTAACATGATTTCCCTCCTCTTTTCCAATATCCTCTACCCAGCAGCACACAAAACTGGAGCCATCACTGACTGACGTTCACCACGAGCCTGATGCTGTGCTGTCCTCATCCCAGCATTGTCAGAATGAGTCTTTAACCTTATCTTACTGAGGACAGAGCTGAGGTTTACAGAGGTCAAGTACCCAGTCCACAGCCACTAGGGTAAGATGGAGCAGACCTTGACCTCTGTACTTACCAGCCGAGCAACCTTGAGGAACATAGTTCCTCTAATCCCTCGTCTTGATATGTGGATTGTAAGAATACATATACTCTGGTTGTTGTGGGATTATATGATATAATGCATTAAAGGGCTTAGAACAGTGGATGGTGATCACCATTTTCTATCACTACCACTTTGTATTTTTCTTATATCAGTATTAGGAGCATATCCACTGCCCGACCATCAGCCCCTCAGTCCATCATGTTAACTTAGCATCAGTGCTAATTTCCTTTCATGCTTTCCCCAACCAATCATGCCATTCAACCCATCTCTTCTGATCATAGCCACTCCCTGTGACACATCTTGTCTACAAAGCCTTCCCAGCATCCCAGGCAGAGTCTCTGGCCTCTTTTCATACCACCATAGACCTGTGGTCTTTCCTTTAGGACAAGGGTCACCACAGCCTTCTCTGGCTGCTAACAGACCCATCTGTGAGCTCCATGAGGTCGGGGACTCTGTCTCATTTGGCTCCGCACCCTAGGGCTCAGGGCAGAGCCTGGCACATAGCAGGTGTTTGCTAAAACTTATTGAAATGACGCGGGAGAAACTAGAGGAGTTTCATGTAATGGGAAAGCCCCCTCATGGATTTGCAGGTTTCTGTGTCCTTTGCATGGTGGGAATAAAGCATGGAGTTAATTAACATAGCTAGTTTCTGACCGAAGCAGAACTTTACCATTTCCATTTTAGTGAGAAAGATGCATATATAGTATATACTGTATGCAGTACATTGATATACAAAAATTACCTAATTAGAAGAATGTGTAGCCCTGGCTGGTGGCACAGTAGATAAGGCACTGGCCTGCAAACACAAAGGTCACTCACTGGTGATTCCCAGCCAGGGCACATAACCAGGTTGCAAGCCAGGTTTCCAGCCAGGTCCATAGCTGGAGGCAGGTGAAAGGCAACCATACATTGATGTCTCTTTCTCTCTCTGCTTCTCTCCCATCCCCTCTCTCTAAAAGCAATAAATAAAATATTTTTTAAAAAGAATGTAATTAGTATTTATGTATATATGTATAATTACTGTCTAGTACATAATATTCCATTTATAATGTATAATTACAGTAATATAATAATACAGTATACTCCTCCCCCATTTGCAGCTTCACTTTCCTTGGTTTCAGTTACCTGAGACCAACCACAGTTCAAAGATGTTCAATTGAAAACTCCAGCAAGAAACAATTGATCAGTTTTAAACTGTGAACCATGCTGAGCAGCCTATGAAATCTCCTGCCACCCCACTCCGTCCTGCCCCTTTGTCCAGCAGTGTCCATGCCACGCACACCACCAGCTGTCGGTCACTTGGTTGCCCATTCGGTGATCAGATGAACTGTCCTGGTAGCACAGTGCTGTGTTCAAGTAACTTCTATTTCATTGTCATATTTGTTCTACTTTATTATTCATTATTGTTACGAAGCTCTCCCCATGCCTGATTTATAAATTAAACTTTATCGCAGGTATGTATGTGTAGGGGAAAGCACAGTACATACAGGGTTCAGTACTAGCTGCAGTTTCAGGCATCTACTGGGGGTTCTGGAATGTATCTTTCATGAATAAAGGGAGGACCCCTATAATATAATAATTAATATGATCGTTATACACACACATAGTATATAATTAGTATAAAAGAAGTATATATTGTATCATAATTTATATTATAGAAATAGTGGGTAGAAAACAAATTGATGCCCATCTATTGATGCGGCACCCCTCCCCACCTTTTAGGTCTGTATTAATTCAGTCAGGCGAGGAGAAGCCCTTGCAAGCCATGACTTTCTAAAGTAAACAATGCTCAGAATTCTGTGTTTAAGCAGCAAAGTGCTTTCCCTTACATGTATAGGAAATCTGTAACCTCCCTTCTCCAACTCCCCAGGTGAATGCGGGATCAGCACCTAATTCATCCTTGTTTCTACCACATGCCTAGCAAATAGCTTCAACTCAATAAATGTTTGTGGAAGGTGGAATGAATTTTCAATAAAAAGGATTTTGCAATTTACCTGCAGACCCAGAACTGAAAATGAACAAGACAATCCATTTTCCCCACAACAGCGATAAATGGAGATATGCATGTTCTTGTTTTTAATTGATTTCTTTCCCTCTTTAGGATGTAAGAAAGCCTCTGCTCCTCTTCCCTGTGGCTCACAATGTGGCAGTTACCGCAGCTGCCGTTCCTTTTATCTCACCATGTGCCAGGTACTGTGCTGCAGGCTTTCACTGAGTCCTCAAAACACCATTGTGCTTTCCTTTCACATTCCAAATGGGGATTCTAAGAGGGGACAGAACTTGTCCAAGGTTATATACTTGTAAGGCATGAAGTTCAGAGTCAGGTTCAGCTGCAAAGCCAATCTCCTGTGCCATCTTACCCATCAGCGAAGCAGCCAGTCATGACATGGAACGGAAGTCTTAGAGAAAAACATGGGTCCTTGGCATCAGAGTGGAAGGCTTCTGTGAGCCTCTCTTTGCCTCAGGTCCACATGGTTGAACACATTTCAACCAGATCAGCCCTAATTCCAGGGCTACAGAGGTCCCCTCAAGCAGAGTGCAGGCTAGGGAAAATCCAGAAATGGTGGTTACAAGACAGCTGCTTTGCATTCCTACAATCTTGATTTATATTAACACACAGGCAGCTCAAAGCATGACCTTATTCCTGAAAAGCTAGGCACTGTACACAGATGATTGGAGGAGCAAACACATCTACAAAAAAATGTTTAATATATTGCCTGGTGCATACTAACTGCTCAATAAATGCCAATTGTTAACCATAACTGCCCTGAACTTAGGACTGAGCCTGGTTGAAATTCTGGTCACTCTCTAAATGGGAATTTAGGATAGATGATCCTATCAGTGCAGAGACTCAGGATTCGGCATCAGAAACTCAAATAAAAAAGAGGCAAGAAATAGACAGCTTACTAGGACCTCTCTAATGTAGATACCATCCATCTCCTCAGTTATTTCTCATAGTACACCAGAATTGTAGCTTGACCATATGGAAAAATGCTCAGTCTTGCCAAAGGGCTAATTACAGGACCTTAGACATGCCATTTGCACTACTCTCCCTTATCTTTTCTATGGTTGATTGCTAATCATCCTTTGAATCTCAGCTTCTCTGTTACTTCACTGAGTCATTTATTCTACCATGATAGAACTATCTTATTAGTGCCTCTGATAGATTAGACACTAGAAGAGGTGCTGGAAATAGAAAGGTGAACAAAGTCATAATGGTCCCTGTTATCTTGTAACTTGCCTTCTAATAAAAGCAACAGATACTAATAAAATAAAATATGCTATTAAAAGAAAAATTACACATCTATACCAATAGGTTGCAAAAGCCAATTCCAACCACTGAACCCTGAAGATAAAACCATGTTGGTGCACGACTACATGCTGGCAAATGTAAAGAAAGTGAGTGGCATACACTAAACTCATGTAGACACATGAGGCAAGAGAACAGATAAAAGGGAATTTAGGCTTGATGATCTCTATGGTCTCTTCAGTTCTATGACTTGTAGGTCATGCTGACCTGTTCTTTAACTAGGTTAAAAGTCTATGTGAAGAAACCCCCAAAGAGAATGAAAGTTTACTCATTTCCCCAAGTTTGGTGGAAAATGAAATCCTCTATTGCTAGCTTGATCATTTCTGAGATCACTTTTAAAATTGAATTATGTTCGTCTCTTCCTAAAGTTGTTTTCACTTTTTAACAGCTTATGAAACCACAGGCCATTCATGTGGTCAAAGAATGGAAAAGAATGAGCTTGTGAATGTACTGAAAAGACGCCTGAAGAAAACGGTGAGGTGAGTTTCTTTCTTCCAAAGAATTGTCAGTTTACTCTTTCATCTTCAAAATGCAAACACGCACTTGGACTAGAAAAGGTAGCCAAATGTTATCATGAAATCTGATACATTGCATACCTGAGCCATATTCATGTGACAATACAAACTCCCACATGGGGATTCAGACACAGGGTTAGAAACTTTTTTTTAGATCAGTGCTGTCACTTTCCTGTCAACAGTTTAGTTGACTTGATTGTTGTAAGCAGAGAAAATTCAAGTCCCACTGTGTAGGCTGCTCCACCTGACTGCCGTCAAAGGCAGCAGAGAGTGTTCTGTGTTCCCACCCAGGACACATTGAGGATGAGCTGGCCTTTCTTTTTCTTCATCGTGCTTATCAGAACCACACATGACACTCCCTGGAACATGTGTTGAGAACTTTGGCAGCAAGAAGTTTCTGCAGCAGTCGGGGTCCAGGTGGCTTAGTGAGTTGGGTGTTGTCCCACAGAGTCAAAGGTCACTGGTTTGATTCCTAGTCAAGGCACATGCCTGAGTGGTAGGTTCAGTCCCTGGACAGGCTGTGTATGAAAGGCCACCGATTGATGGTGTTTCTTTTGCTCTTCTCCCCTCCTTTCCCCTTTTCTAAATATAAATAAATAAATACATAATAATCTTAAAAAAAAGAAAGAAGCTTCAGAGGCAGGTGGCTGAGGAATGGGAGAGAAAAGGAGAGAAAAAAGTAAAGAATGGGATGGGCATTTTTCAACTGCTTAAGATTTAAGTATGGAAACATTTTTTTTTTTTAATCCCCAAAAGCAAAAGACACTTTCTTTGGGAAGATGTAGCCAATAACATCTTGTATTATTTTTTCTCCTTTGTTTATTATGCGGGTCAGTACTTCCCAATATGCAGTGCTAGAAGCAGCCATATCCACATTGTCTGTGCACTTGTTGGGGATGCAGATTCTCAGGCTTCACCCAGACCTACAGATTCACACATTCTGGGGGTGCAGCCTTGCAATCAGGCTTTTAACAAGCCTTTCAGGGGCTCCTACTGCAGTTCTGTTCTTCATCCAAGGCAACCATCCTTCATTGCCCTGCTCCACTCCATGCGATTTAGATGCTGAGCCTTCATGTTGGTCAGGATATCCTTATCAGATACCTTATTTAAAACCAAGGCAGGGCCTGAGCATTAATATATAGTTTGTAAGCTCCTTGGATAATTCTAATGTGCATCCAGTGCTGAGATCCAGCAATCTATAAAGTTCTTCTTCTTCTAGTTTGGTCAGTTTTAGAGTTGCAACAATCCTCTCTTCCGCATGGAGGTTGACATCACAGCACGTGGGTTTGGTGGGTGGGATCCTGTAGATCAGGGCATGACTCACATCGCTGTATGTCAGAGATGCAAGAAGAAATAACCCCCATCCCTATTCACAAGGTCTGAAGTTCCAGATGCTTGGAGAGGTTCAGCCTCCCTGCTCCCTAGGTCTCAGCTATGCTGCTGAACCCCCAGGTTTTCCCAGCCACCCACAGCTCTGCCCATCAGCTGACTGTAGGGGAAAATACTTAAACCTTTCCCACTGCTCACACTGCACTGGGATCACTGCATAGTCACTCAGTCAAGAAACAGGAGGGCCAAGGGGTGAAGACTGTAGATTTAATTATTCAACTTCATCTGCACAGAGCTTCCTGTGTGCCGGATGGGGCTCTGCATACTTTAAAAACACCATCTCAATCAATCTGTATCATGACCTCTGTGAGGTGGATACGATTTTATCCTCATTTCCCAGATGAAGGAACTGAGGAACCGAGCAGCTGTACAACTGCCCAAAGTCACACAGCAAATACACGGCCAAGACAAGATCCTAAGCATGTTGTCTGGCTTCAACAGTGTTATCCATTGCCTTGTGCTGCAAGACAGTAGTGGGTCTGCAGTCTGAAAGGGGAGAAGGAAGGGGAGGGTCCCTTACTGGGTTGTTCTTCGTCAAGCACTGTGCTGGGCACTTACATGCGTGTTATTTTATCTTCCCAACATCACATTTCCACCACAAAGACAGGCTCAGGAATGGAGGTTCAGTGACCTTCCTCAACGTTACCCTTCTAGGAATTGGAACTGCGGCTCAGAAAGGCTAAGTACTAGCAACTGGGAGTGATGGGATTACATCCAGGCCTCCCTGTTGGAAAGCCCGACTTCTCTGTTCTTTGTTACTGAGCACTACAACAGTTCAACAGGAATGAGACGTGTCAGGTGCTGCAGAGCAAGGGAAAGCTCCTGTACCCCATCCTGATTCAGTCCTAGAGCTGCCACTTAACTTGGTCAAGCCTCAGATTTCCCTTCTTTAAACCAGGGATGGCAATATCTACTCCATGAAGCCAAGTGTGGATTCAAAGTAACATACGTCATTTGACTTAACAGACATGACCCAGAGCAGGTGCTTCGTAAGCTGGTTTCTTTCCCAACACCCTCAGTGCCACCTCTTTCGGGAAGCCTTCCTGGAGATCCCCTACTTTGCCCCTAAACTTGCTCATGTCACTGCTCAACCATTTTGCCCCTGTAAGCTCTGATTCTTCTCTCCCTTCCCCATTCTTCTCCTTCTTCAGGCATAAAAATATATTTCTTAAAGAACCAGCCGAGCCCTACTGCAGTTAGATCAATGCACTGGTTCCCCAAAGGCCATTCAAAGGTGCTCCCTGGGCTGGGCTGGGGTGTACCTCCCACCCACCCACACCAGCCCATGGGAGAACATGGGCTTTTAAAGAAATTGAGATGTAACTGATATAGAAAAAGGGCTGTATGTATTTAACGTATGCACCATGATGAGTGTGAAGATAAGTATATACCCATGAAACTGTCACTATGAACTTAACCCTCACCTCTAAACTTTCCTCCTTTCCTCTTTTTTTGTGATAACATTTAACATGAGACCAACCCTCTTCATAAATTAGTAAGCATGCAATACAGTATTGTTTACCACCAGCTCTATTTCGTATAGGGAATCTTTAGGACTTATTCATTATGCATAACTGAAATTATGCCCCCAACCCCTCACCCCTGGCCTCTGGTAACCACCATTCTCCTCTCTGGCTGTGAGCTTGACTATTTCAGATTCCTGACTTAAGTGGGACTGTGTAGGACTTGTCTATCTGCGTCTAGCTTATGTCACATGCCATAACGTCCTTCAAGTTCTTCCATGTTTAGCAAAGGAGGGATTTGCTTCCTTTTAAAGGGTGAAGGATATTCCACTGCATTGTCTGTACCACACATTGTTCATCCGTTCATCATCTGTTCATGGACACTTAGGTTGTTTCCATGTCTGTGCCACTGTGAATAATGCTGCAGTGAACACAGGAGTGTAGATATCTCCTCAAGATCCTGATTTCACTTCTTTCGAATGAAAGGTAGAATTGCTGGGTCTTATAGGAGTTCTAGTTTTAATTTTTTGAGGAACCTCCATACTGTTTTCCATAATGGTTGTATCTATTTACATTTCCTCCAACAGCTTACAAAGTTTCCACTTTCTTCACATCCTCTCCAACACTTTTCTTTTTCTAAGTAATTGTCACTCTAATAAGTATGAGGTGGTACCTCATTGTGGTTTTGGTTTGCATTTCCCATATGATTAGTGATGTTGAGCACATTTTGAGTGAGTCAGGCAAACCTAAATTTGAAACCTTCATATACGAATGGGCTGTGTGACTTTGGGAAGATACTTCACCCCTCTGAGCCTAAATGGTCTCACCTGTAAAATGGGGGCTGAATGAGCTAACAATGAAAAGGGTTGGTTAGTACAGACCAAAGTACTTAGTACTATGCTGGGCACAGAACAGATATTCTGTAAATCTTAGGGCCCAGTTGCTCTTCCTGCACTACAGGATGAACAGGCTGTGTTATGATCTTCAGCCTACACGTTTCAGGTTAAGCAGCCTTCTCTCGGGCGCTTGGGGACTCATGAGTGTTCCCTGCAGGGTAGGTAGGTGGTTTGGAAGGCTTCAATTTGTGGCCAGGACTCCCCACTCCCCTACCTTCTGGAAGGCACAGCTAAGAGCCCAGGTAATGGGCAACTGAAGTATGAGTACCATTTTTGTTCATATAAAAAAGTTTTGTATGTTAACATTTTGACATCTTAAAAAACCCTTTCTGGCTGGGGAGAGACTGCTCTTCCCTCAGCCAGCCAATGTTTCTCAATAACAAGGAGCCTAGCTGGGAGCATGCCCTTGATATGCAAACTAACGGATCCAGAGCCAGGCTTCCCTATCTAGTCCGTAGACTCCTGGAGGCATATCCTCCCACCTTAACCTCCCCAGGGCCACATACCAGGCAATAGAGACCATCCTATAGCCCAAACCCCACTAAAATTGTTCAAACAAGCAATCCTGATCTGTCCGCCTGCCTTGCCTTGCCTTTTCTGCAGAAAACTCAATAAAAGCCAAGGTCTAAGCATATCCTCTGCTCTTGTCTTCTGCCTCTTGACCACCCTAGTGTTTTCCTATATGGCATGTTGCACCTTCTATCTCTAGGACCTATGAATACAATAAATATAGTTTCTTGACCCCCTCCTATCTCCTTGTGGCCACATCTGACTGATCATCTCATAAAAGAACACAAAACAGCATCTCTCACTTGCTCCATTGTTGAGTGTTTTTATGTAGTGTATAATTTGCCCTGCTGTACATGGTAACTCCACTAACAGGCCTTCATAGGGTTCATACCAAGTCTGCATCTGTCATCAGTACCACTTGCCAACGAATGGAGACCTTGGGTAGTCACAGGGCAACCCATGGCCCACAGACTCCCACACAGCTCAAGAGCTGAACTCCAGCAACCATGTGGCCGGAATCCTGGCCAGGGAGCGAGTCCAGCCCACCAGATGGCAATGTCCCCCTACCAGGGCTCTAAGTCATGGTGGTCACAGCTACTTCCAGGCTGGCTGCCTTCCACGCAGGGCATCTGGATAAATTTTGTGGATGACCACACTTGCACAGTGGGATGCTAGATTCATGTTTCCAGCCAAATTACGATTTGTACCCACCATCTGGAGCTGTGGTTTTGATAAATGCATCTATTTCAATCCAAAGCTTGTTATGGTAGGGTGATCATACAATTTATTGTGTAAATAGGATACTCTGGGTGTGAAGAGGGGTGCTATTAATTATTTTGTGCATTCAACAGGCATAAACAGGAAGTGCCCTAGACAAATTGGGCCACCCTACCTACTAGGATGTGGCCATCTTAATATTAAGTCAGGGAAGGAAACTAATAGAGTGGCCAGGAGAGGAGAGCAAAAATGTAGGCATGTGAGGCTTCAGTTTTGATCCCTGGATCTTTTACTTATCACTTAAAGGACTGGTGCCCAATTATTGTGACCTGAGAGCCTTATCTCTGAAGTTGGGATAGCACACCTACCTCATAGGGTTGTCATCAGTGTTAAATAGACCTACATAGAGAAAAGTCTGCACAGGACTGGGCACAAAGTAGGGCTTAGGAAGTGTCAGCTCGCTTGGCCTATCTACTACATCGCCTGAGCCCTGAACACAGGGATTTTGAAACCAACACGCAGCAGCACCCGGCAGGATATAACTGCCCTGACTTGAGACAATGGTTTTCACAACTCAGGGGTCTGACTTTCCTGCCTTTCCCCCAGTGACCCCATTCACTGCAGGTACCTCATTAATCAGGCTTCTTGACGGGAGCCTGACCCTGGTTTCAGCAACTTCACTGAAGGCACCCACCCTGGGTATAAGACACTCATGTTCTCAACTCACTGTTCTCTCCCTCCGGCGCTCAGAGATCAGACCTCAGCACTCTCTGCAATTTCACATGCTGGGGCTGAGGTTCTGAACTAAGCCGTGCAGAATGCTTCCCAGCTGGACGGTGGCATCAAAAGCTTCCAGATGAGAGTACTTTTCACTATTCGGTCCTATAGGAAATGGAAGTGCAGTGCCAGGGTCTCCAGGTGGGGGTCCCCACGGGGATGTTAGCACTCTCCGCTGACCTCTTCTACCTTGCCATCCTCGGACCTGCTCTCTTTAAAAAGCAGCTCATTCCCCCAAAGAATGTTAACAAACATTCAGTTAACATTTTTTTTTTTTTTGGTAAATGCAACACAGGTAAACTTATTTCACTGCTAATATTGTTTATCAGGCTGTTTCCCTTCCTGGAACAGTGACATCACCAGGTCCAATGCTCTGTCTTTATCATCTTTATCTGGAGCCCCACCCCCACCCCCTGCCCAGCACAGGCCACACAGAAGGTGTTCATGAAATGCGGGAATGAATGAGTGAAAGTCTCTTCACATTTTTCCTTTTTGGACACATCTCAAGCAAGGCCATACAGTACTTTGTTCCTTTCATGGGATCCTTTTCACTGTCTTGTACATTTTACGTGTTTACTTATTTTGTTCCATTTTGTAAAAATCTATGCACCACACAGAGAAATCCTTGTGCTCTGTGCACATTTACCTTGTGCTGAGCACTGTACTAGGTTCTAGAAAGGCTAAATGGTAGGCTCTAGACACGAGTGGCCTGGGAGAATACCTGACCACACTTGCTAGCCATCTGGGATGGAGCAGGTCACATTAGTCGTCACATTCGTGAGTGGCAATGGTGCCTTCTCAAGGTGGGGGTGAGGAGTGAAGAATAAGACCCCATAAAGAGCTGGACATCCAACCAGGCAAAGACACCTGGGGAGATGGGAAGGAAGGAAGCTAAGGAGCATTGACAGCATAGACTGGCAGACCGTATGACCTTCATATGTTCTTGGGTCATCTGCTCCATCTCATACCTGATGGAAGAAACTGGACTCAGCTCCCTCCTTATGTTTCCAGGAGAGTAACTAATGAGGTGAAGATGGTGAACTAATTGCCTCCCAAATTAGCCCATTCATTCTATTTGGGGGCAGTTTTATTTTATTTTATTTTATTTATTTTTAAAAGATTTTATTTATTACTTTTAGAGCGAGGGGAAGGGAAAGAGGCAGAGAGGGAGAAAGACATCAATGTAAGATTGCCTTTCAATTGCCTCCAGCCATGAACCTGGCTGGAGACCTGGCTTGCAACCTGATTATTTGCCCTGGCTGGGGAATCGAACCAGTGACCTTTTCTCAGGCCGGTGCCTTATCCACTGCGCCACCAGCCAGGGTTTGGGGACAATTTTAATAGTTTCAAAGGCACCATTTATATTGTGTTACAGGGAGCCTCTCTGTAGACTCTGGCCCTAGGAGGCATGGCACAGAAGGAAAATAAACTTGTGTGTCTCATAGCCCTTATTATTACTCCCACACCCTGCATCTTTTTTCCAGCCTGATCATGTACAATCCATTCAACTCTTCTCTTTCACAAATGAAACCATGTCCCATGGACAATGAATGGCCTGTAGGGTAAAATTCTCTTAAATGTGTCACAGTGGGACCATCTCTCTTCATTTGAGTATTAGTAGTTTTACATTATCTCATTGCTCTCAGCCTACCTTTGTATAACAGAATTTTGGTTGGCATACCAACCAAATTAATTAAAGGGTTAAAATAACACTAAAAGTGTAGTGGGGACTAAGTTGCTATCCACAGCTGTAGCACAGCAGAATTTTTCCAGTCTGTAAAGGCCACAACAGTCATCTTCCTGTTTCCTTGGTTTCATCACTTGATTTTAGAGCAGCTTAGTGGACTGACCAGGCTCATGGTACATGCACACAGAAGACAAATTTCTTGCATGGCCCAGTAAGTAGACAATTTTCCTGAGGCAATGGCTTCAATCTAAGCTGCTTCCTTTACTCACAGCGAGTTGTATTGCATGCTACGCTGCATTTTAGAGTTCTCGCAGGTCCACACTCGGGGGGATGGGGGTGATAGGCAGATGTGTGTCCTTAGCTGTGGCAAAAATCAGGTGTACAATGGGTCCACTATCACCCAGGTTCTGAAATGCATTGCTGGAACTGTAGTATCAAGGCAACATAATTCAAGGTCCAGAAGCATGGGGGACACAGGGAGAAGTGGATGGTTTGGCTTTTATCCTCCCCTCACACATAGCCACTGCTTCGGCCACTAAATATTTATAAGTCACAATCAACAAAAGAGCTGAAGGTAAACTACTCACAGTTCCAGAGATTTTTTTCTGCTTCCTCATCCCCCTCCAAAACATTCTTGACAAGACTGAAACCATTACTCCCTAAAACACAGCACAGACTCTGAACATTTCAGTAAGCCCTCCTGACATATGAGAGAATGAAATGTCACATTTTGCAGTGGAAGGATCTATTCTGATCTCTACTAAGCTGTTTTAAAAATGTATTATGAAAGCAACACATGTTCATGCCAATTGGAAAGAATGAAATTTGGAAAATATAGAAATCTATAAAAATGTCAACTATAATGCCATATTTCAGAAATAAGCACTATACATAATTGGCCTTATTTTGTTCCAGTAGTTTTTCAACATGAAGAAACGCACAAATATACGGTTATCCACAGAACTGGAATTACCCTGAATAGACCATGTGTACCTTAATTATTTTTTTCTAAGTTTATACAGTATCATGAGCATTTTTGTGGGTCATGAACCTTCTTTAACATCATCATGATCATCATGTTGGATGGCTGTGAAATACTCTGTTGCGTGGGTATACTATAATTCCTTTTAACCAACCCCTGTTTTGTAGGACATTAGAATGCTATATGAGTAGAGGTCGTGTTTCAGTGGACAGCTTTATACACAGATCTTTGTTAGTTTCTGAAGGCAGAACCTAAATCTGTTTGACTTGCTCCTGTATATGTTGTGTCCGGCACATTGTGGGACAAAGTGTAGATACTCAATGTCTCAAGACAGACTGGCTGCCTGTTTGATTAACTCTCATGATTTCTTTAAAAGATACTATCAGTAGGTGGGGTTGCATCTTGTATTTTATATGGTAACCCTACCAGAAGGAAATGACAAGGTCAAACAGGTTAGTACAGTTCCAAAGAGAGATTTAGGCAAAGCAGGAATTCCAAACTCTGTGGTTCACAGAGTGATGAAGTAGAGTCCTCTGTGGGCCATGTTTGCTTGAAGAATAATTCTATTGGGAAATCAAGCGTGGTCACTGGCTAAATGGCTTACAAGCTATTTTAAGTAATGAAACTGGCTACGTGTCATTCACATTGTGATGATAACATACCCAGTTATTAATTTCACATGCGTAATAAATGCATCTGCCTCTGTGTAATTAAGAACTTCATTACACAGAAGCTATCTGCCTAGAATAGGTGAAGTTCATCAATTCGACTTCATCAAACTATTGCCAAGCACCCATCCTGGACCCTGTGCTATGTGCTGCAAGCACAGGCATGTCTAAGACGTACTCTGACCTCAAAAAGATCCATGTAGACAGAAAGATCCATGGACAACTGCAGCACACTGGTCCTGCCTGGCATATGGAGGTAGGTAATACATACCTATAGGATGGATGGATGGATGGATCGGTGAATGGGGGATGAATAGGCAGAGTCTTACAAAGGAAATATCAGTAGAAATGTTGAGGGTGTAGAAATGAGAAAGCAGGGAGGGCTTCTAAGAGGAGGTGCTATTTAAATGATAAATAGGAATTTGCCAGGCAGAGAAATAAGGAGAGCTAGTAAGGGATGTCAGGTTGAAAATTATGTGGCTTCGAAAGGAAGATGGACAGGTGTGGCTGGAGAGAAAAACATCAGTGGGGATGAGATGAGGGGGAAGAATGCTTGAGTTCATCTTTGACTGATCATGAATGACTTGTTTAGATGGTTTGGGTTTCCCCCAGTGGAGACCCTAAAAGAGGATTTGTGTGCACATCATTTATTTGAGAACTAACCCCAGGAATGAGATGAAGAAATTGGTTAGTGAGGCAGAAAAAGTGGGAAGCCTAGAGAAAGCCTTTTCCAGTGAAAAGCTGGAGCTCATCTGTAGAAGGGCCTTTCTGAGAGAACACACCTCATAATTGTCCACCCCCCAGGGGGCGGAAGCCACTTATTTATTCCCGGGCTCCTATCGCTCACTTGTTGAGGGATGCTCTTGGGGGTGTTAACACCCAGAAACTTCCAGCTTGTCTTAGCAAGGGCCATGTTGCGAAAAAGGACCTCAGGCAGAGAGCTGCAGGAATCTGCTGGCTAAACTGGGGCTGCCTGGACTGACCTCAGCGATGGGGCATGGTGGGCATCCAGGTGTTGCCACAAAGCCTAGTGGGTCACAGGCTGGATCTCAGCAAGCCAGCTCTGATTAGATAAGAATAATAATCCTTCTTCAATGACTTAATACCCTCAGCACTCCCTTCCTGGGGTGTCTGCTCTTTCCTAAAGCCTGCAATGTGCTCCTTTCTTGCTTTTCAGATAATTGCCTCCTTTTCTCTGCTTAAATGTCACCCATTCAGTGAGGTCATCTTTGATGTTCAATATGCAGTGCGATCGCTTCTTGGCCTTTTGGCTAAAATCAAGTGCAATATGCAGTGCGTCTTTCTCCCTGTTTATTTCTGTGATAGCATCTCAATCATATTCACATATGTATATATATATATATATATACATGTATGTATCTTTGATCCTTTATAGTATAGAAATATGCATATCTATATGTATTTATGAAATATGCACACATACACATGTGCATTATTTATACTGTACACACACACACATATATATATATATTTGTGGTTTTTTGCTTGTTTGATATTGATTTGGCTACGTACCTGTCTCCCTTATTTGCCATTGCATACTAGACACCTAGCATGCTCCTGGCACATAGTAATTGCTCAATAAAGACCCATTGAGTGACAAACAGAGTCCAATTGCTTGCCTCATGCACTTTCTAGCAGAGGAAGGCTGGTCTTCTCCATCGTCCCCACCTCCATTGCCCTGGTCTTCAAAGTCCTATCATCTCTCCATGCTGCAGAGCTGTGAGCTGGGGAAGAGCTCTGAGCACCTGGGAGTAAGACAGGCCTCTGCTTGGCCCTGGGAAGGGGTGTCTAGGTCTTGGTATTGAACACACAGCCATTTTCTCACCACAGGGACAAGCCCTAGAGAACAGCACTGCTTTTAGTCACTTTTCTTGAGGCTTAAAATATTTGCCCTCCTTAATGAATTCCTGGCTAATGTGTTTCCTAATCACTTCAAATCTAGGTTTTCAGACTTACTTGTATAGTTAATTTCCCAAAGGTTTAGAACTTTTTGTGGGAGAACTTAGGGGGCCCTGAAAAGTAAGGATTGCAAGATAAAACCCATACCTCCTTAATCTGACAAGCCTGCTGGGATTGTCCCTCTGTTGGGCTCTGGAAGACGGGGAGTAAGGTGCCCACCCTGTGAACCGGGGGGCTTTATTCAGACCCACCACCTTGCCCTGCCCCACAAGCCTCACTCCTATCTTTCCACTGCCCACCTGACTCCTCACAGGCCAACATGACCCTGTATGTCATCAAGAAAGACAGCTTGTAGCAAGGTTGCTCTGGTGCTCCAAAAATAGGTGAGCTGGAAGAGCAATGAGCAGATGGGCAGACCTGTACCTGCTGACTTCTTCCTCGAACTGGCCTGCCTTAGTGGCTTACAACACAGGTTTTGAGAAAGACCCATCCAACTGTGAATTCTTTGCCAACCATGTGGCTTTGCATAAGGACTTCACTTCAACTAGCCTCTGTTTCCTAAATCTCAAAATGGGTTGCTACCTCATAGGGTTGTTGTGAGCATAAATAATGTAGTAAGTGCAAGGCACTGGCAGAATGCTTGTAAAAACATAGCAATTATAAATGCATTCCCATGCTTAATCTCACATATGTAATAAACTTAAAACTTTAAAAAATTAAAATTTGACCATTTTAAATATTAAAAAAATGGGGTGGGTGGGGAAGGTGACAGAGGGGAGTAAAAAGGGGATGGATGTAATACAACAACAACAAATAAATTTTTAAAAGTGAGCCCTATATATTATCTTGGCTCTGACTCACCCATCAATACAGCTAATCAGAGTTATACATAAAATTCATAACTGGGAGCTAGAGGATGGGGAGTGGGGAGAGTCTTGTGCAGCCAGCCAGCACTGAAGGTGGATCAGGGCGCTCGTGACTTAGCTCTGCTACCTGTGTCGCTTGTCACTGTCTACCCAATACTTGCAGTTGCATGCTTTCCTCGGGCTTTCTGCCATGTTTTCTGGTAACTTTTAATCCTTAAGACTTCTGCTGACATATCATCCCTCCCCATAAATAATTAATTATTCTTTTCCAGAGCATTCTATTTCTTCAGTTAGTGCAGACTCCAAACTCCAAAGTTAGTGGCTTATCTGTTTCCTCCACAGAATGTGTAGTCCTTACAGCACAAGGACTGTCTCCTGCAGTCCTGTCTCCTCAGGACACTGTGCAATGTCAGGCACTGAGTGGCCACCTATATGTATGGCTGTTTCCACTGATCTTCAGGTTCATTTGGCTCCAGAAAGAGTTTTCAGTATTTTTCCTTAGAAAAGAGTGACCAGCCTGATTTTGAAAATCCGTGGTAGCTTCCTAGATGGATACAATCTTGGGTGTTCCCATGGCTTTCAGAAAAATTGAAGTGTAGACTTGTCCTTGCTTCAGCTGAGACTCCTATTTTGAACCACATCCCAACCTCATGCTGCACTCAGGATCACAGGCTCCAAAAGAACCAGCCCCTGGGCTCTTCCAATCACCGAGGAAGTCCTCCCCATCTCCCTCCCTGTCAAAACAATGAAGCCCTGCTTGAAAAGGCAGGGAGTGCGGGAACTGGCAATTTGATGGAACTTTCTGTCAGCTCTCTGATATACAGGGCATTTCTGTACACCCGACTCAGCCTGAATGTGGCCTAGACATTTAGGAGAGGGAGCAGGACATGTTGTTTATCCCTCCACTGTTTCAAGCCCAGGTTGGTGGTTTGCAGTCCTGTCACATGCAACGAATGGGTCAGGAGGGGGAGTGCAAATGAGCACAAATGAGCACACCTGCCTGGCCTCAGAGTTATACAAGAGCATTTTCCATGTGTGTTACATGGAAAACATGTATGGTCACAAAGGAGGGCCTTTGATTTAATGGTTAACTTTCAAATCTGTGTAGCTTGCTTCAGGTTTGACACTGGAGTTATTGTGACCCCTATGTAACCTGAAGATGGACAGGGAAAAAATAATGCAAAAAACAAGCATGCTTACATAGTTTGAATTTTTGCCTCCTTAAATCCATGTTGGATATTCCAACACCACCATTTCCAAAGGTGCAATTGAAAATAGTTAAGTAGCTATTATATGCCAGATCATGTGCTAATGACTTGATACAGGTTAGTTTTCTCATTTTAGAAATGAGAAAGAATGAGGGTCAGGGTTTGAGCCCATCTCTGCCACATCCAAAGCCCTCACCTCTACATTCTGCCTAGCCACTGCATACTGACATGAGCCAACAGCCTGGCATGCCTGGCTGAATACCTGCTCCAAGCTGAGGAGCACAGAAATGAATGCTAGGCAGATTTTATAGGGACACATACACACACAACCAAGGTGTATAAATAGAACCCTTAGTGTCCAAATACTCCTTGGGTGTATTTTCTTGTCATTTTACACTGAAGTGTGTTACTGGCACTCTACTGACTTCATGCTCTAGCGAGAAGTCAGCCCTTTTACCCACTGGGCAAGCAGCCAGAGAAGCTGGGCATCAGCAAAGCTCAAAAGTGGATGAGTTCACAGGTCTGGTACTGAGAGATTTTGAAACAACAACTCATTTCAGTGTGACACAGAACGGGTGCCATTTTATGAAGACTACTCCACTCACCCTCCTCCCCACACAATAAGCTAGGGTGCACATCTGCTTTTATTTACAAGCATAGGAACATGTACAAGCTAATTATTGCACTGCCTAGTATCTGCAAGGCTGGGTTTTATCTGGACATAATCATAGGCCCTGCATGCCGACTGAGAGCTCTGTTATCCCCTTAACTGCATAACAACCTTAGGAAGGAGATACCATTATGTCAATTGTACCCACGAGGAAATTAAGGTGTAGAGAGACTGAGCAACTTGAAAGATCAGGGTATCACTTTGCAAAGTATATGACTGTCTAACTACTATGCTGTACACCTGAAACTAATACAAAATAATATTGAAGATAAACTGTAATTGCAAAATACTGTAAAAATAAAAAAATAAAATAAAAACAATTCGGTTAATCACCAAGTAAGTTGTTGAATCTGGGATGCAAATATAGGTTGGTCTGACTTCCAATTTCTAATCATCTTTGCCATAATAAGCATAAACTACATATACAAATGCAGAGGATTAAAATGAATATGAATACATTTCTTAAATCCACATTTAATGTACACTATAGAGCACCGCCACACATAGAGAGTGCATCTAATTCCTAGTGAACTTCTGAGTGTCAGGCTCTATTCTGAGTTCTCTATTGTTGGCTCTCAAACTTGAACATGCATGGGGGTCTCCCAGTGAGACTGTTAAAACACAGATTATTAGTCTACCCCAAAGTGTCTGATTCCATAGTAGGTCTAGGATGGGGACAAGAACATGCATTTTTAATGAGTTCCCAGATGATTCTGATGGTCCAGGGACTGTGCTTTGGAAACTGTTTTATATGAATCAATCACTAAACATTCACATCAACATTTTAATCCTCATTATAAAGTTGAGGAAACTGAGTTCTGAGAGATTAAGTAACTTGCCTAAGTAAAAAGAAATATACCTTTAATCTTTTATTTGAGCTTCTCTTCTTTAGACTGAACCTAGGATAACTTTACTTCTTTCTCCAGCAAGTCCCACCTAGATTAAAGCCTAGGGCCCGGTTGAACCAGCTCAGAGCCATGTTTAAGTTATTTTGGCCGACAGGCATCCTGGGTTTATTAATACCGAGAGAAACCCAAATGGTTGAGTTAGAAACAAGTATTCACCAGCTCCCATGCCTACCCACTTATTCAACCCCTCGCATTTATTAGTTTTCTCTGGGCACTCAGCAGAGCTCTAGACAGCAGGGAAGATTCTCAGAAAGAAGATAAGTAAGCCTATCCTGAACTAAGTAAGCATAAGGCTGAGAAGCAAGGTCTAAATGAGGGCCATCATTGGGGAATCCAAACAATGGACCAAGTAGGCAAGCAAGTTTTCAAGGGCTACGGGTATGATGCCCACTAATCAGAATGGTCACCACAATAAATGTCGTAGGGCAGCATCCCTGGAAAAAGACTCTGAGCGGAGATCTGCATGCAGGTGTTTGTTGTGGAGTACCCTTGGGCATGGCATCTGCAAAGTAGTGAGGGAATGAAGACTGGGCAGAGAGAGAAACTGAGCTGCAGCAGCTGCAAGAGATCATGAAACCAGGCCCACAAGCAGCTCCAAAGCTGGGCTGCCCCTTCAGAGTTCTCTCCATTGAGGAAGGGAGCTGGGCATTTGTAGTTCCGCATCCAATGTTGATTAGATGAGGGCTACCCCTTGAGCGAGGCCTCCCTCTTCCCCTGAGGGCAGCTACTGGAGAGGATGCAGCAGTGTGTCATCAGCAGCCAACAACCAGGCAGCCAGGACAAATGAATCGTAGTCCTGAAGGGTGTTTTGGTTGGCCCATCCCAGCATCCACTAGTTTTATTAGGTCACATTTATTGAGTACTTACTATGTTCAAGGATCATTTGAGACCCCCAGTACTACAAGCTAAGTATCATATCTATGTTAAAAGTGAGGAAACTAAAGCAAGGCTAAGGAGTAATTCCTAGAAATCAGAATTCAAATCCAGGAAGTAAGTTTCCTCCAAAGACTGAATGCTTAACAACACTGTTGTTGACTGCTTCTCTGACTCCTTGAGAATTTAAACAAGGGGATCGTGGTCATGGCAAAGGGTCAGCGGGGGGTGCTGGTGAGACGAGTAATAGATAAGGCTGTTTCCACCTAGGAGGCAGACTGCCAGCATCAGGGGGATTCTGCCCTGTTCATCATGGTGAAGCTGTCGGGCGGACACAAGGTGACCAGTGGCCAGCCCAGGGCCAGGATACTCAGGCCACGCTGACAGCCCGGTGGGTGCCCAGGAGAACAGACAAGGCTGCTTCTTTCGGTGTATCTCATCTTTCCCCACTGAGCTAATTGTTCATCCTGATAAGGGCAATAATATTCTGAAAAGCGACTGTGGCCTTTTGGGTGTGTCGCTGGGGGAGTGGATGGGTCCCTAGGGTCATGCACCTCAGCAAAGGCTAGTCCTTGTGTTTGGAATTCTTGGGGCATGTCCAAGAACTGGAACTATGGAGCTGCATTTTCCTTAAAGCCTATTATGTCTTCTGTGTCTGAGGAAAGTGACATTTGGAGAGGGGCTTGAGTGGAGCCCCACTAACACACAAGAACGTTGGGCCAGCTGTCAGGAAGATACTTGGAGGAAGCAGAGGTTGGATTTATCTGCCCTTGCCCCAAAGTTTCAACAACCAGCCACCACCCATCAGCTATCAGTTGTTACGCTTTTGAATCTGGCTTTAAATGCCAGAGAATGACTAAGTAATATTTTCTAATCAGGTAATGATACTAAGAACTTGATGATAACAATAGTAATAACAGCAACTGATGTAGGATTTTCTTTGTGTCAGATAGTATGCAAAGCCCTTTACATACTCCTCTTTTAATACACTACATAAACACTACAAGCTAGGTGTTACACCCAGTTCTACAGATGAAGAAACAAGGCCCAAGGAAGTTAAAATGCTTCTTCAAGCTCTCTCACCTGGAAACCAGAGAACAGAAGATGAAAACCAGCTCTGGGTTTCCAGAACCTATCTCTGTAACTTAATGCTGCCCCTTTTGGCCCCTTTCTTTATCTTTTCTCTTTTTTTCTTCATTTACTCTACAAATATTTTTTTCAACTAAGACTTTTGAGCTGGGCCCTGGGCCCAATGCTCAGGACTCGGGGATAAGGAGGTCGCACCTGCCTCCATGGACATGGCCGCTTGGGGATTCATTCCAGCCAGATGGTTAACGTCAGGGGCAGCTCTGGTGCTGAACCTGAGGACTGTGGGAAGTCTGCTGTGTCAGTGGGGCTCCTCCCCTCCCCCTGGGGATCCCTCAGCTCCTGAACAACCCCTTGTTGTCCTCAGGACCAGAGGAAGCAAGCCCACCAACTGATCCCGTGGAGTGGAATCTATTCCAGCTCACTCTAGGCAGGAGCAAGGCTCCTTCCATCACTGCCACATGGCAGCACAGTGCTGTCCTCAAAGATGTGGGCTCTGTAGTCAGCCCACACACCAGCTTTTCCTCTTCATAGTTGTATGAACTATGGAGTTAAGGAGCAAGTTCCTTAACTTCTCTGCACCTATGTTTCCTCCATTAAAACTAGGATGTGATAGCATCTGCCTCATAGACAGGATACGAGTATCACTGGGCTCAATCTGTTTGACCCTTGTGAACTGATATT
The DNA here is from genome assembly GCA_004026585.1 of Noctilio leporinus. NCBI lineage: Eukaryota > Metazoa > Chordata > Mammalia > Chiroptera > Noctilionidae > Noctilio > Noctilio leporinus. The sequence continues at coordinate 103,994 of PVIW01000389.1, read as the reverse complement.
AATTTGACTCACATGGAATAAATGAAGCCTATCTCAGAGGTCCAATTTCACCTTTATCGTGTTGATGGTAAAGACCGTTTCTTGGACCCAGGCATAATTTACTCGAAAGAAGTTAAAAGCACCTAGACTAAAAAATGAGGCTTTGGAAGGCATAGATGTAGCTTGGAAGAAGTGTTTTTAGATGTAGTTGGTTCTAACCTTAGGCATATTACTGACTTGTGAGAAGTCCAGGCATTGCCCATCAGTGTCAGAGGTTTTCAGCAGCAGGGAAGTGGGCTCGTCCTTCATGACTTGTCTCAGAAGCATCTAGGTCTTTTAGGAAGGTGAAAACCTGTTTCTTGGGGTCATGCATTAGAGAACAGGTTACCTATTCCAGTGAGCCACCAGGCCACAGCCCATTCTGCAGATGCCAAGATGCAGGTAATCTTCATCCCTTTGATTATTCATGAAGGATAAGATAGAGCCACTTTGTTCTCTTTAAGTTTTCAGAGGTTCTGTTTCCCACAGTTGCAGGCCCATGGGCACTGTGAGGTCTTGCTATAGTGAAGTCCCCTTCACCCAGGGGCACAAGGTGGGGCAAGCTGGAGAAATGAGGGTGGTACAGACATTTCTGAGGCCACTGCTATGGTTTAGTGCTAAAGACACTGGACCAGAAATCCCTGGCATCAGATAGATGGGTTTAAATATGACCCCTACTAATTAACACTGCAGCCTTAAAAACAACACTGCACCTCTTACTTAGCCTGGAAAATTATAATAGCTCAATTTTATCGGGTGATTATCAGATGCCAAGCATGTTCCAAGCGCCTCAGTACCACCTAAGGCTGGCACCAATAGCATCCCAATTTACAGATGAGGAAATTGAGTCTTAAAGTGATTGGCAAGGTGGAACTGGGATTAAACTCAGGAAGCCTCCTTCCTAAACTCCCCATCCCATATCTTCACTGCAGGTACTACCCAACAGGGGAGGGTGGTTATAAGGACTAAGTGAATGTTCTCAGAGTCCAGTGCACAGCGGGTGTCTCACCCAAGCTGGGGTCCATGTTTGTTTCCTTTCTGCTCTGAAAGGATGTGCTTGCTGGCTGCGGCACTGCAGGACACAGATGGAGCACAGACAGACATGGGATGGTGGAGGGGATGCTGGCTGTGACAGCCACAGGGGCCATGAAGAGGGGACCTCATTCAACTAATAACGCACATCAGACAAAAAAAAAATTCTGGGATGGGGATTCAGAGTGTGGGTTGGCATGAGCAAGGACACCAAAGGCTACTTGCTAAATTAAAATTTACAGGACCACTAGGAATGTTCTTCTTGGGGTGGGGGGTGAGGATTAATGCAGTAACAGGGCCTTCCTTAACTCAGCAGAAAGCTTCTCTAGAGCAGAGAAAAAATGGCTTGCAACAGCTTTTTGATTCATAAATGCTTACTGTGTTTATTACACGGCAGGATCAGGCACAAAAAGGATGTGACCTGGCTGCTCTGATGGAGGGGCTTATGAGTTGAGAGAGAGGATAACATGAGTAAACCAACAATAAATTACAATCATGCTAACAGCTAACAGTTACTTTATGCCCCGGCCTATGTTAAGTGCTTCCTAAGCATAAACTCGTTGAATATGCATAGAAATCCTCAGAGGAATAAATGTGTTGTTACTCTTCCTGTTAGTACATGAATGAGGAAATTGAGGAGTTGAGTAGCTCGCCCAAGGGAGTGGGCTTCGGATGTGGACTCTGGCTCCAGGGCATTTGTGTTTGCCATTGCCCTTGGGACAGCAGAGCGTGTTGGAAGGTGCAGCCTACAAAGGTGAAACAGCCACATGTCCTGTGTGTAAAGGAAATGCTACCTGCTGTAACAAGTAATCTGTGGAATGTCAGTAGTTAATATAAGAGGAGTTTCTTCTTCTTTCTCACATAAAGTCTACACAGAGCTGAGGCAGGGATAGAGCAGGGGACAGAAGTGCTGTTATCAAGGTTGCTGGGTGGGTACAGGCTCTGTCATCTTTAACATGTGCTGCCCAGGTCCACCTTGACATCTGCCAGGAAACTGGGAAGAAAGGGAGCATGGAGGATCTCATAAGAAGGGGCAGGATGGGAACTAATACTTCTCACATGGCTGGTGCCCTCACCCATTGGCATGAGCTCAGATGCATGGCCCCACGTAGATGGAGGGGTAGGGGTGCTACCGGTGGCCTAAACAGCAGTCCCTGGCTAGGCAGCCACCTACCTGCAGCAATTCTATCTACAGAGGGAAAGCACAGAGCTTGAGGGTAGCCATCTCAGCCACTCCCCTGTGGAAACTGAGAGAGGAAAGGGGGGAAGAGAGAGAGAGAGAGACAGAGAGACAGAAAGAGCAGATGACCAGGGATATTTGTGCCAAGAAGCTAAGGAGAACTTTATCTTGACAACAATGCGAGTCTGTGTCACTAATAAGCAAGGAGTGAAAAGAGAGGCTTAGCATGTTGGGAAAACCACTCTGGCTATGAGTAAAGAGCTGATATAGAGGGGACACTGTGGCCAGGAAGCCAGTTAATGTGCAGCAGTCATCTGCATGAGAGACACTGGGGCCAAAAGTAAAACAATAGTTGATGGGACAGGGAGAGGCAGGAAGATATGAGAAATGTTCTGTTATTTGGAATTCTTTACATGAAAGCCCACCTGGCCCCCAACTTCACTTCCCATGAATGCCTAGCTCCACACCTCCACTCTTACCCACTTTGCCTGCTTATCAGCCTCAAATTGAAGTACAAATGCTACTTCCTTGGGGAAACCTTCCATGATTTCATCCCCCACCTCCATCCTGGGTCAGGTTCTTATTAAAAGCACTCATATAAGCGTGTAGCTTCCCTTTATAGCACTTGGCAGTTATTCATGTCATTCTTTCATTTATGTGCCCACTTTTGCTGTATCAAGCTTCTCGTTGAAAGAAAATCTGTCATATTCTCTATTGAATACCTAGTGCCTAACTCAATGTCTTGATCTGAGTAAACCCTCACTAGGTATGTACTGGATAAGTGAAAGAATAAAGAAATGAATCATGGGATTTCAAAACTTGTAACATGTTTGAGAAGCATTTAGTATCTTCAGTCACTGGCTTTAGTGCCTGGGTAGGTTTTGGTGCCTTTCCTGATCAAGGATGGCTTTGTCTCAACAAAATATTATCCTATAGTGATTTTTGCAGGTGGTCATATCTTTTCTGCTGAAATTGAGTAGCTAGCCAAATAAGTCCAAAGCACACAACACAGAGAGTATTCCTACTTACCCTGGTTCTCCCAGTTTAATGTTAAGACAACATATGGTTAATCAGTCATTCAGAGAGGACCATCAGCCTTCAGGCCCATATGTGAGATTGGGGAGCCCCATGGTACCCCCTCTATAGATTCTGCCCTCTCTTGTGTGGTTTCTCCTTTGAAGTGATTTGAATGACTGGGAAAGACCCCATCCATAGTGAATAGAAGTTAATAATTGAGTGGCAGCTATTTCACTTAGTCTGAAAATTAAATTTTGCTTTCCTTTCCAAGATCTGTGGCCCAAATCTGGCTGCTACTCTCTCTGCTCAGAAAAGATGATGAAAAAGGTGAAAGGACTCTAGAACCTCAACAGTATCAAATGTCACACATAAATGCAAATAACCAGACAGTAACAGTCAAGTTACTCCCCCCAGATCACACATATCTCCAGTCAAGATGCTCAAAGACTTACTAGCTTGTGAAATGGGATGAGTAGCAAAATCTGTATCTTGAAATTCTTCACATGAGCTCCCTTGGTTACTTATTTTCTTACCTTTCCTTTAAGAGATTGTAAACCCCATTTTCAACCAACTTCAAAAGATTTGATTAGGGGCATTGCCCTCTTAGACTGTCTGGTTGTGCGCTTGTCAGAAGAAAGCAGTGCCTTCAAAGATGTGTAGACACTTGGGCAATTCCATTGAGAAAGTAATCTGCTCTGAATCAAATTATTTTCCTCTATTAGATTAAAGTTCCCTTCAAAATTATAGTTTAAGGCATTTGTCACATTCTGTTTGCAAATTCTCTATCCCAGACTTTGATAAAAATCAGACAGAAATTTTGGTTCTGTTAGAACTATACACATTCTATTAACTCAATTTAGAAAACTGTTCTAACTAGGTTTAGTCTTCTTGTCACCTCTTCAGTATCAAGTTAGAAAGTGGGTGCCAGGCCACAGCCTTTTGGCTTTCTAAAAGGTCTGTAGTTCCTTGGGCATTTCTCATGGAAATATTTTTTATGATAAATCTCCTCAGGCAAAGGAAACAAAAGAAAAAATAAATGGAACTACATCAAACCAAAAAAGCTTTTCACAGCAAAGGAACTATCAACAAAATAAAAATACAACCCACTGATTGGGAGAGCATATTTGCCAATGATAAGTGATAAGGGGTTAATATCCAAAATGTGCAAAGAACTCAAACAACTCAACTCCAAGAAAACAAATAATCCAATTTAAAAATGGGCAAAGGACCTGAACAAATACTTCTCCAAAGAGGACATAGAGATGGCCAATAGACATATGAAAAAATGCTCAATGTCACTAATCATCAAGAAATGTTAATTAAAACCACAATGAGGTATTACCTCAACCTGTTAGAATGGCAATCATTAACAAATCTACAAACAGCAAGTTCTGGTGAGAATGTGTAGAAAAGGAACCTGTGCACTGTTGGTGGGAATGTAGACTGGTACAGCCACTGTGAAAAGCAGTATGAAGTTTCCTCAAAAAATAAAAATGGAACTGCCTTATGACTCAGCAGTTCCACTTCTGCTACTATATCTAAAGAAATTTGAAATATTAATTTGAAAGAATATGTGCCCCCTATGTTAACTATAGCATTATTTAGAGTAGTCAAGATTTGGAAGCTGCCCAAGTGCCCATCACTAGGTAAGTGGATAAAAAAGCTGTGGTACATTTTCATAATGGACTACTTAGTCATAGAAAAGAAGAAAATCTTATCTTTCATGACAGCCTGGATGGACCTGGAGGGTTTCATGCTAAGTGAAATAAACCAATCAGAGAAAGATGACTAGTCTATGATTTTACTTATATGTAGAATCTAATGAACAAAATAAACAAAATAGAAACAGACTCATAAATACAGAAAACAGTTGTCACAGGGGAGGGGTATAGGGAGGCTGGGTGAAATAGGTGAAGGGAATAAGTAGGAAAAAAAAAAAAAAGCCCCCATGGACACAGACAATAGGATGGTGATTACCAGAGGGAACTGGGGGTGGGAGGAGGTAGGAGAGGGTAAATGGGAGGACAGATGTGCACCTGGCCAAAAGGCTTTCCTCTAATGGTAACCTGGAACTCAGTGCTTCATACCCCCTATTTGGGGTGGGAGAGGCACTCTTCAAGGACACCCACCCACCTAAGAGATGGGCAGTCCAACCATACCTGTAAACTGGCCACAGATTAAGCCAGGCTGTATATTTTCCTTTACTTTGGTACTATTAGACTATACTAGAGATACACCTTAAGTATCAAGGAAATAATGTCACTTATTATTACCGTTTGTTGAGGATATTCATCGTACTTCAGCATACACGTCTTATGAGAAATCACTGGGAAATATTCCTCAGGTCTCAAAATCCAGTACTAGTTATAATTCTCTACAATAACTGGTTTATTTCCAAAGCTGGTCATTTTTTCCCTATTTGTGCACAGTATTAGGCAGCCTGTTGTCCCCCTTCAACAAAGTTTTAGGACATCATAGCCTGCATTATGTGTGACAACTTATTTTCCTACCCTCATTGTCCTCTTTCTCCAGCTCCTTCATCTGTTTCACATTTTAGTTCTCATTGCTATCACATCTGTAAGCCCAGAATAAGGCAAAGTAAAAACTTATATCCAGAGATGTTTTGTGAGATCTATGTTCCTGACACATTCCTTTGGTTCCAGAAACAAACTCAAATGAAAAAGATAAAAACATGAAACATCATCAGTGCCAGTGTTTAAACATCAACTCCCAGTAGAACTGCATTTAGCACCATTGTAAAGACTCACGCTTATGTTGATAGTATAAAAACAAGTCTCTAATGCTTTATATGCTGAGCACACTAGGATCATAAACGTCAGAATTCTAAATGGCTTGCTTGCTGTTAGCACATTAACTGGCACTCAAATCTATTTCCTTTCCAAGGGATATTTAGCTTTTATTATATCTTTACTGATGGTCAAAAGACATAAGCAAGTTTGCTAAAGTGATTGAAGATACTCCTCTTAAGGCATTCCTAAAATTTCATTTCTTTGTCTTCCTGTTTTTGTTTTTGTTTTTGTTTTGTATATGACCTTCTCAGAAAGGAAAAACATAAAGGCGCTATATACTATGCAGGTTTTTGTTAATTTTAGAAAGCTAATGTTTTAGAAAATCAATGTTAGCATGACCTTCAGGGAAAATATCTTCCAGATAGACCCAAGCATAAGAGTTCCCATCCCTAAGTCATCAAACCACAAGGTCACCAACACTGAGAACCTCTCAAATCCTGTTGGATGGCATATTAGGACCTTCTCTTGTTAATCTCTCACCCATAGAGTCCAGAACATCCTATGTGTTTAAGAAGTACATGTTGAACGAATGAGTCGTACCTCTCACTCTCAGAAAGGCCAGAATTCTACTCCAACCCCGGTAAACCACGATGGGAACATAGTGCTTACCATGTGGCAGGCATGCAATATGTACTGAGTGACTGTCACTGGGACACATCTCAACCATGGAAGAAATTTCTGCCATCCCTGAATTCCAGAGCAGCAATTTTTAGTTTCAATACCTCCCCTTCTTTCCAAAGATACACCTGACAGATGGCATTGGCATGTACAACTACCCCCATGGGTGTACTTAGGTTTATGTGTAATTCCCCTTACGTTAGTACAATTTTAGTTTCCTTCTCTCCTGCTCAAGAAAATGCATCACAACACAAGTGAATAAAGATGTCATTAACATGGGAACAATCTCGAATTCATGGAAATTTATTGAAAAAGTAAATATCCAACTTTTGGGCATTTAAATAATGGTAGGACAGGATGGTGAGGCATCTCACAATGACAGGCACAAGGCTGAGAGTGCTCCTTACAGAATCCATCTCTGAGACCCACTGAACTAAAGTGCCACAAGGCTCACCTATTCACAGCACAATCATTTACGTGACCTCCTCCATCCATGTGAGCGTCATCAGAATTTAGAGATCATCCCTAATCATGGAAATAGCTCACAGAGGAGTTTCATTGTCACTTGGGTGTCACTACACTTTCATCACCATGGCCTTAAGGAAGAGGACACACAAGCAGCCAACTTACCACACCGCCCCCCGCCGAGTGTACGAGCACAGACATCCCTTCTCGGAGATTGGCGACTTCAAAGAGCATCATGTAGGCTGTGACGAAGTTCATGGGGAATGCAGCGGCCTCCGAGAAGCTCATGTCATCTGGGATCTTGTAGACAAACTCCACTGGCGTGCAGACCACCTCTGCCCAGGCATTATAATTGACAAATGCCATGACATGGTCCCCGATCTGGGCATAGGGAAGAACAGGGTAAGTGGAGGTTTCTTAACCTTTTTGAAGGATTTCTCAGATACTCAATAATGTGATGAAAACTATAGGTTCTTCCCCAGAGGAAAACAAGCCTTCAAATATGCACACCCGAACCTGCCTCTAAATGTCAAGGCATTTCTGGATTCTCTGAAGCCCATCTATAAAATTCCCAGGGGCCATGGGAACCAGGTTCTACTCCTCCTCTTGAACATAAATATACAATGTGGTGCAAATCACATACCATGGAGTGTTACTCTCAAAAGATCATTTTACTGACTCAACCTCTCATCTAATTGCTCTGTATTGGAGCTGAGAAAAACTGAGCCACAAGAAAGGTTAATGGGGCAAGGCTGGGAGCAAAATCTACACTTGTTTGTTCTCTGTCACCCCACATAGAGGTACTGGCAGGCTAGTTCACTATGGTATTTGCATCAAAGGTATCACTGTGGATGTGAACATGGTCCATCAAAAGAACCATCCAAATCTAAGTGCAGGGGACTGAAAAAGAGTGACCAGGCTTAGCGCCAAATAGGAATTTACTGGGCATGTAGTATAATGGTAGACATTGTGCTTAGAGCATTGCATGTTTTAACTCATGTATTCTGTACAAAACCCCTATAAAGGTATGGCTGGATACTGTGTTTCATTTATCAGTAGTTTACAGAACTAGACACAATGCCAAAAAAGAAAAAAACAGTCTTCCCTTTAACATGGTTATGATGGTAAGCTAACTTTTTTCATAGCATACCATCATTACTAAAGGAAAATACAAGTGAACTAATACTGATGGCTTGTAGGAGCTGCAAAGTGCTAGTTCAACTGAACCATTCTGCTATCAGTGTTAGTAGCTTGTATTATGCCTTTCAAATGCATAAGTTTGAATAAACTGCTGTGGTTCTAATAAATTCTCAGTAAATTAATGTATTTCATTTATCATGTATTTGTAATTGGTCCTACTGTTTTCTTTATAGCTTGACATTTCTCTTCTACCTACTCAACAAACACCAACTACGAGATGGGTTCTAAAGGAATCCCATATTACAGATGAATAATTGTAGATTTTCTAGACATTTAAATTGAGGCAAAGAGAGGTAGAAGCATATGTCCAAAGTCATGTAGCTAGAGCTGCAAGCTGTAGGTAGGCAAGCTGTCTCCAGATAAAATAATTAATTCATCATGCCTAAGATTAAGTGCTGCAAAGAAGAAGAAATTATATAAGGGTATACAACAGGTGAACCTCCCAAGTCTAGGAATGTTTAACTTTTTCTTTGTTTAAGATTTTATTTCAATATTTTTAGAAAGAGGGGAAGGGAGAGAGGCAGAGAGGAAGAGAGACATCAATGTGTGGTTGTGTTTCACCTGCCTCCAGCCACAGACCTGACTGGAGACCTGGTTTGCAACCTGGTTATGTGCCCTGGCTGGGGAATCAAACCTGTGACCTTTGGGTTCATAAGGCCAGCACCTTATCCACTGTGCTACCAGCCAGGGCGCGGAATGTTTAACTTTTTAAACTTTAGTTTTCTCAGCTCTAAAATGGGCACAATATTAGAAAAGGGTCCTTATGAATATTAAATAACATAATATGCATGTGATTCTCTTGGCAATATGCATATACAATGAGAAAGAAGCAATCACTATAAACTCTTATAAAGAACAGATTGATCCCTGATCTCATGGAATTCATAGTTAAATGATCAAAAGCTACATATAGACCTAGTATACTTTATACAGCAGAGAATAGCTTTCTAATGAAGAAACGGATGGAATGGTGCTGTCCCTTTGGCAATGAGGGTGTTAACTCCTGGAAGTGTTGAATACCTAATGATAAATGTCGGGAATACCCTCTTAAACGCAACAACTTGTACCAGAGGATCGCTGTGGTCTATCACTGGCATCCTCTTTTGCTCAGAATGAGGAAAACCCAAAGATACAGACTCAGAGCCCCGGAGTGTAGTGGATGGCCTCCAGTGCCAACATGGAGTGTAACAGAGTATTTCAGCCACCTGGACAGTGAGGGTCACAGCCATCACAGCAGGGCTGACTGCCTCCCTCTTTTCCACCTCATCATCAATATGGCAAAAGTGGCTAAGCCATCAGTTCAGCCCCAGTCTCGGAGTCCAGGGGTAGGAACCTTGAAAAGAAAATCCAATTCACTTCATTGTTTGATCTTGTTAAGAAAAAATATAATTAGTCCTGGGAGACTGAGACCAAACTATTCCTTTACTGCTTGCTAGGCCTCTGGCAGTGACTTTTGAAGCCTCTCTTGCAATTGATCGACCAAGAGAGCTATCCAGTGTGCTGCTGCATGGAATTCCACCTCTAATGTGAGTGACAATGTGTTAAGTCAAAATTATGGAGGGAATGTTGGTTATGGTTTTCTCCCAAATCACACCCTGACTGGAAACCTGCAGATGGCGTCTTTAATTTGTGTGGCTGAAAGTCACTGGAGGGAAGTGGAGGTCAAGACGAGGTCAACAGTAGGCAAGCCAGGGCTAAGTAGCAGAAGAAAGGTCATATATAAGGGGAAATGTATATATATATATAATGTTATATATATTATATATATATATAATCAAGTAGAGTATGCCCTTCCCTTAAACCAAAGCCAAAAACATCCCTACTGTTATATCCTAAAATAATGAGTTATTTATCCAATGCTCAGAGTTAACAGAGTTAGTAGCCTGATCATTTGCTCTGGGACTGTGGGAAGGCGTGAAGAGCAGTCTCTCTGATATGCAGTGCTTCAGGGAGAGGTGGTGCTGCCTCTGATTACATTGCTTACTTGGGGGCAGAAAATATCAAGTCAAAGACAAGAAGAGAAAAGAAAAGGCACATTTACTTCTTGCTCGACATTTGTTTCTGCTCTATTATCTGAAAACCATAGACCAAAAGACTGATGAGCGAGAAGAGATTTCCAGACATTCATCACAATGAATTTGGAACATATTGATGTTTTCAGAATATACTGAAGCTCAGATGCACTGAGACTGAGCAACAGGCTTAAACTCAAATGCAATTGTGTATGAGTTGCGCGTGAGGGTAAAAATCATGGAATAGTGAAAAGGCCCTGGTGACTAGAATTCAAGTTCAACTACTACTTACTATGTTTTGGACCTCACAGAAAATTACTGAACCCTTCTGAACCTCTCCTGGAAGGAGATGGATACAATCTTTACCTTTTAGGGTTGTGGTGAGGCTGAAAAAAGAAAACTCGCCCTGGTTTCTGGGTATAGTGGATTCTCAAATGTTAGCCCCATTCATGTCTACCTGGGGAAGCACTTTGTTATAAGCGAGAGCTCTTATACCTAATTTCCATTGGTTTTCTGACCCCAAACTACTATAATTTTGTGTGATTGGTATGCCCACATTTTTTCAGTTTTTATAGACAGGATTCTATTTTATTTGTGTCATACTGATAGAAAGGGTCTACGTTTTTTTTTACCATTTAAATGTTTTTATTATGAAGAATTTTGAACACGTACAAAAGTAGTCAGAATAATATAATAACCCTTTTTATCTATTGTCCCACTCCCAAATTCATCAACTCATGGCCAGTTCTGTCCCACTGTCAGATACTGCTATACAGTGGCTTTAAATTTTCACCCCAAAATGCCACTTATCAATGATCACATAAATGCAGCAGTTAAGTAGATAGCTAAAGGAATCAAATCATAAAAGTGTAGAGGCTAGTTCTCCTCAACTTTTGTGTTTTGTAATTGTTTTTTGAGCCAGAGGTGATGGGAAAGTAGGAACCATGGTGGGAAGAAGGGTATGCCCACTTAATCCAAGGCCAAATACTCTTATATAACAGCTCTGTAACATGAATAAAGAGTATGGGAAGATGTCCCCTGGCCACCAGACTTTTGCCAGGAGCACCAAGATGACACATAAGAAATGAATGGGACATTTGGAATCTCCTATCATTTCTAAGCATTGTTAATAAAACCAAACAATAAGACAGCAATTACAATACACATGATAGATTATGTCAGGCACTTTTGCATGATCTTTTATTATGTCATTGGGTCTCAGATGAATATCATTCCTTCAGTCAAAAGTCAAAATATTACCTCGTATCCTTTCACGCTGTCCCCCAGAGCTTCAACAATTCCCGAACACTCAAAGCCTGGCACCAGCGGGGTCTTGGGAGGGTTGTCGATGTTCCCTTGTCGCACCATCAAGTCAATGAAGTTTAAACCACTGTGATCAGCCAATGTGAAAAGAGAGAAATTCCAAATGAGAACCCAAAGCAAGCACTTGGCTGGCTTTTCTTCTCCTTTCTTCCCTCCCTCTCCCTTTCCCCAGCTCCATTCCTCTCTGCTTTCTTCTTTTCTAGTTTATTTTTTTCTTTCTGGAAAAGTTTGCCTAATAGTAACATCACTTAGCTCAATGTCATCAATAAAGCAAAACTCAATTATCTCTATAGACAGGAAATGCTTTCCTGGCAGTTAAAATTGCCGCTGCAGAGTTTATGCTGTAATTCAAAAGATAACCCCTTTGCCCCCTCTCAGAGCCTGCATACTCTTACTTCACTTTAAAAATACACGTTGACTAGCCTGGTCAATAGCCATCCTAGCACTTAACCGTGGGTAGAAAATACACTTGGAAAGAATTGTAAGAAGACACATGGAAAGCAGCCAGGCACAATGGCCATCAGCCAACCTATGAGAAAGAGACAATAAGGAAAAAAACCTAATGTAAAAGGTCTCCAAAGAAGCGTCACACCTCAACCATCATACAAGTGTGCATCAGTACTGCGCCATAAGCAGCATCTGAGATGTTTGATGTCTCTCGATATGAGACATTAAGAGATGACATTATGTCTAGCTGGAGGAGGGTGACTCAAAGAAGGGAGATCACAGGGATGGAGCATTGGATATGGGGGAGCTGGAGGGTTTGTTTTGAAACTGTTAGATATCTCCAGATGAGAGAAGGTAGTTGGTTTTTTCTCTTAACATATTACTTTTAGAATAAGACTGTTATCATTAAAGTATGTCAAACTTACCACCTTCGAAACCCATATACTTGATTCTAATAATGCTCCCAATGCTCCAAATCATATATATAATATATATTAAGTAGTATATATTTTATTTCATATATATATTTTTAAGAGCTGCAATTAGCAATTGTATTTAACACCCATTTACTTATCAAATTAGAAAACACCACTCACTAAATATATATTTTTTCCACCAGATGTGGTTCTAATAGACTTCCTGTTTTTATAAACCACCATCTAAGAAAGACTCAGGTTATAGAAACCAAACTTCTTGGTCTGGCCCAAAGCCCATTAACACCTGACTACAGCATCTTTTCCAACCAAGACAACTTGAACTGTCTTCAACACAGCTCACCTTTCTTTCTTGGCCTCTTTGGAGCCAAGGAAGCATCTAACTCCACCTGGTCTCAACTGATCAATTTCCTCCATAGAGAATGGGCATTAAGGAGGAAGACAGCTTCCTTGAAAGGTGAATTCAAGAATCACCTTCTCAAGGTTTTCCTGCCCAAGAATCAGGCAAGTTCCACATCTGTCACACTGGAGCACCTCTAATGTGTGCCCTCCTCACCTTGAAGACAACTGTGTACCTCATATCCCTTTGCCTTTAGAGTGCCTTTAGAGTCACAGTACCACAGTGGCAGTCAAGTAACAACTGTTGAATGAAGGTGTATTCCTGAATATTCAAAAATATGTGCTGCCAGTTTGCATACTAAGTCCTTTTCAAAAGTGGCCAAGGGAGGCTCAGAAAAATGGACACATTTCTGAAATGTGCGTATAGACTTCCAAAGGTCCAACTTTGAATGTTAATAATCATTAGGGTTATTTATTAATCAATGTTTTCTCCAATAACATGGTCAGCTTCTAAAGAGCTTTAGGAGTCCTGGGCACAGCTCACAATTCTATCACTTCTACCTGTGTAATGTTGGGTAAGTCACTGAATCTCTGTAAGCCTCAATTTCCTCATCTGTAAAATGGAGGTTACAAAAATGTCTTCTCACAGGGTTCTGGGGAAAATTAGAGTTACACGCTTGAATGTGGTGCCACATACATAGTGAGTACTCAATCAACATTAGCCTTTAAGTTTGCAACCTCTGTTAAAAAGGCAGAGGTATGTAATACATTTTAGGAAGACACCATTAAACAAGGCTTAAAAATAGTTTCAGAACTGAAATGGGAAAACTTTAGCTATCTATACGCTTCCCCTGTGGGAAGTAGCCCATTTTCCAACATAACCAAATAAATAAAGGAATATCCATAAAAGGAATTTCTATGTCCCAAATCAAACTCCATCTCAGCTCACTGTGTTTTTCTTTGTGTGTAAACCTGTGACTTCCCATGACCCTGATGGGGAAATGTCAGGAGAAATTACATGTCGGTTCTGTAAATTGCCAGCCCCTGGAGAAGGTGCATCCTAGATCCTCATTATGCTGCTGTACAGGGCTGCCTTCAGCCTCCATCCAGCATACAATGGGCACAGTGGCGGTAAACTGAGAGCCAGCTACCCAATTCCAATGAGAAGGACTAAGACCGATTTCATAAAATCCTATAGCAGCCCATTTCCTCAGTGAGGTATGCAGCAATTCCATCAGGGCCATGGAGAATGCCACTCATCTTCAGGGAAAAAATAATGTAAAGCAGATCTGTCCTGGGGAGCAGGGAAGGAGCCAGCGTTGTTTATCTCAGCACAAAGGAGAGGTTAATGGAGAACCTTTAGGTGTTACGCCAGACCTGCTTCATGGCACCTGCCTGCACACCTCCTCCTGATATGGGTATACTGAGCATTTACTGGGAGTTCAGCGTGAGGCAGCAACTGTGCTGAGTGCTTTACTTTTGTTATTTAAAACTCAACAACACTCCTTTGAGGTATGAACTATCATACCAGTTTTTCAGATGAGGAGCCTGGGGCTCAGCAAAATTAAGTAACTTAAGGTCACATCTTTAGAAACTGTCATAGTCAGGATTAGCATTCAAGCAAACTCTAGAAGCCAGGCCGTTACACACAACAGAGACACCTCTATGGGAACTTTACCTGCCATCCTTGCTCAAGAGGCAGGTCCAAGGCACCATGTTTATAGCTTTTATTAATTTGACAGGTGATTACACCAATGGCCTGATGTTGGAGAAGTAGCCATTCATAATCTTACCCATTCCCTTGCATGAAATAAAAGAGCTGGTCCAAAAACTGGATGTTTGCTCACAACCAATTATTTGGGAACAACTTAGCATCAGAAAGGATGTCAAAAGATAGAACTAAGCTTAAGAGACTAGTTGACCTGTGTTTGGGGGAAGCAGAAGTGGAAAAGCCAGTAAGTAGGGGAATTACAAGAAAAGAAAAGACATAAAGAACAGTAGAGTCAATTGTCAGTCTACACTGAGGTCAGGCTTTACAAACTTCACTGCTGCTACCAAGACTGGGAAGGACCAGTCTCTAGTACGTGGTGGGGCCCAGCCCCAGGGTGCCTCCTGCTCTCTGATTTGCAAGTTTCTTTTTCATTACTTCACATGTCTTTATAATAGAAACTCCTAGTTTTTGGTTATCTGTGTGGTCTCTGTCTCATAAAACCAAATGATACAAACGGAACAAACACCATAATCAATAACCCTAAATCTTACCCACTAGACTGACATTATTGACCTCATTCTGACAAAAGTGAGTGGTAACAGTGTTTAGAGGTAAAGTATTTGCCCAAAGACACACAGTTAATTTAGAAGCCATGGACTTAAACTTGGGTCCATCTAAAACTTTTCCACCACAACAGAGGGAAAAAAAAACAACAGGCAGATCAAGCTATACATCTTCATAATTATAGTTGCCAGTGTGCTCTAAAATAATTCAGCTTTTTCACCTGGAAATTTTGGGGGGTTGGTAAATGACTGTGCCTGATTAGTCAGACCCATGTAATAGGTGATAATAAATGTCTCTCTCAGCTTATTTAAATATGGCTCTTAAACATTTGAGATCATTGGAAAAAAAAAGAAAATAGTGCTGGAAAGTGCTTGACATAATGCTCTGTTAGGTAATCCTATTTTTTCAAATCTTGGTATAATTTTACAAACTAAAACTTTTATTTATTTTTCTTCCCTTACTGAAAGTGAAGGGTGAGGCTTAGGCTCAGAGGGTTACTGGGACATAGACCCCTGAGGAATGGAGGTCGGGGGCCCTGGACAACTCAAGTCACTGGAGGAAGGATAGAAGATACAGGGAAATGTGGGGTTAGAGAATAATACCCTTTCATTTGCATAGCATAGTGCAGTTTACTGTATGTTTTCAAACATATCTCATTAAATCTTGTAACACTCCTGGAAAGACAAAAAGTGCAGCTATTATCATTCCTGTTAAATAGATGTGAACATTCAGACTCAGACAAAAAAAACTGACTTGTTGAAGTCACCACCATGAGTAGCCTGGCAGAACTCAGACTTAAGGTTCTCAAATTCCTTGTTCATTGTATATCCCCTGACATCGTAACATCTCAAATGTGAGTAAATGAAATGTTATGAAATCAGCATTTTCAAGATTCAGGGGCATCTGGAAGGTAAGAGGAAATGGTGGAAGGAAACAGAGGCAGGATGCCCAAACTCCAATTTTGACATGGCCATCTCTGATCTTTGGGGCCTTGGGTGAGTCTCTGAAGCCTTCCCAGCTCTTATATTGTCCTCTGGTCACTTGATGGTCTTTTTCCTGTGGGCTCTGCTTAAAATATCAAAATCAAAGCTTAGGTAGAGAAGGGGAGATGCTTGCCCATCTTGGTTTAGAAGACACTCACTTGAGATACTTCTATCTAGAAGCTAAAGTAAGGCAAGCTAGCCTTGGTCTCTTCCTTTTCAGTTATCTATTAAGTGATGGATGTCAACACTGCAAAGCCTCAGGGCTGTTCCTCCGTCTTCCTGTTGTGTTCTCCTGGAGTCTGCTAGTGCTCTCGCAGAGTTAGTCTGCTGGAGTTGGCTAGAGCCATCATCTCCCTGATGGTGATGCTACACATTAGGCAGATGGTATGAACCATTTTAATCTCTCTTTTCTGCATGAGGAAGGTGAGACCTAGGGAAGATACGATACCTGTGCAAGTAGGTATCAGAAGTGAGATACAAGCCCTTTTCAGATGATTCTCAAGCTTACATTTTTATTGCTAAGCTGTCATTCTATTATCTATGGTAAGCTGCTGTGTATTCTCCCCAAAGTTGTGGTTTGGAATCTGTTGATTTTTTTGAATATGCTAGTAATATTAAAGAAAATTCAAATGATTTCTTAAAAAATACCACCAAGTGGGTGACAGAAGAATCAGCCCAGCAAGAATTCATTAACTTTTCATTTGAGATCTAATTGACCCAAGTAGATATGGACAGGGTCCCTTGTCTTTTATTATCCAACTGAATGGAGGAGGGGGTATGGTCATATGAAAGGGCTTTAGATCTCTTGCCATCTTATTCCTTCCTCAGCCTGTAGGCGTCTTCACCAGTGACCATGGCAATCCAAACATGTCAGACCATTCACTGTACAAAGGACTGTATGAGGAAAACATCTCTCTTCAAACAGCCCATCTATGCAGTGATGCAAACAATAGCCCCTCCCCACAGATTTTGATCTCACACTCAATAGAAAAGTCTTGCCCCATCATTGGTTCAATTAAGAGATCAATGGCCAAAAAATTAAATTAAATAACCTTTAGAAATACACTGTTTTCCTTAGTAAAGGGATATTGTGGAGCATATCATTTGTTATAATACATATTTGCTTCTTCGTGGAGACAGAGGGATTTTCTTCAAATCTCAGCACAGGGATTGTTTGTATAAATATTACAGGCCCAGTACAGTGTATAAATTATACATGTGTGTGTGTGTGTGTGTGTGTGTGTGTACTCACTATTAAAGATCTCTGAGAGAAATTTGTAGCACCCCTCTCCCAAAATTTTTGGGCTTTAGTCATTCATTCTCTGTGTTATCCCAACACTCAACTTCCTCTAAACTTTCTGAATGCTTTGGAGTTTCTATTTGTAAAACTCTTAAATTCTATTACAGTGGTTCTCAAACTTTATTGTGCACCATCATTCCCAGGAGGACTTGTTAAAACACAGATTTCTGGGCCCATCCCTGAATTCCTGACTCATTAGGACTGAGATGAGGCCCAAGAATTTGTATTTCTAACAATTTTCCAATTAATACTGCTGCTGGTGGTCTGAGAACCACACTTAGAAAAATCACTGCTGTAACATTTTTTTGTAAGCTATTTTGAGTCCTTTTTGGAATGAGGAAAGAAAAAAAATAGATGATTATTAAATAGATAAGAAAATGAAAAGATCTCACATGTCCTTTAGAGCAGCTTAAATTTTTTTATTATATTTACCCTTGTTAAATGTGCTCTTATTAGATTAAGTTCATCATTCCAATTTGCCTGACTCTTTCTTGAATCCTAAATTCTTTCATTCTTGGCTCTTCCTACTGGATTTGTATCCTTGAAAATGTGGTTTTCAGGCGATTGGCATCTATGTCAAATTCCTGATAAAAGTATAGTATATATGTATATATATATATATATGTATATATATATATATACATATATACACATATGTGTATATATATATAAAATAGGCTATCACATTCCTGGTTACTGAGGGTGTTTGTGAAGACCATAAAGATGTCATGGAGGACATTTAAAACACAGGACTAGCTAACAGGTTTTAAGATTTTTCAAACCATGAGCTCTTATGGTTCTATGAACTATCTCTAAGGCATTTTGAATTTGTGGGTAACAAGTACTCTGGAAGACCAAGGGGCCTCACTCTTTGTAGGTGATGGTAGTTAAGTTCCCCTTCCCCCACAGCAGAAGTTGCTGACCACGTGGGGTGCATCCTGACTGAGCCCCCACTAGTCTTTTCCTGGATGCATGTCTGGATCATTATGCTGTTTACTTTGTTCTTATTTTTCCCTGAATGTGCACATCCTGGCCCCCACTCTGAAAGTCTCCTTAGCCCAGGAGCCATTACGATTGAAAACAACTGCTTTAGCAGCCCAACGTCAGCTGTGCTTCTGAAGAAGAATGTCCAAGACGATATGAGCCACTTCTTACACAGGGCACTGTGAATGTGTGGGGGCCCCCAAAAGCTAGCAGATACCTAAAGACCCCATTCTAATTTCTCTGAGGTGGGATATGAGGAGGAAAGGGATTATTTGTGGCTAATAATTGTAACAGATAACATGTGAGTACTTACTACGTATCAAGCATCAGGTTAGGTGCTTTCTGAGCTTGATATTATTTAATTTTCATAACAGCCATAATGATGCTAAGAGATAAGTGACATTGTCCACATTTACAGAGAACAAAATCAAGGCATGTAGAGGTTCAACAAAGCCAAGGTATAAAGTCTTTGCTCTTGGCTACTATAGTTTCCTCTCCTTTTGAGAGATTATCACCCAGTTTTCCCAGTTTTAAAGAAGGGACTTCTCAACTCATCTGTCCCATTGAACACCTGCTATACGCCAAACATAGATCAGGCACTGATTCACAGGCCTGCATTCAATCCACTGAGCCATATCCACCAGGGCAAGATCAGGCACTGGATATCCAAAGTTACCAGGCTCAAAACTGTCATGGGAAAATGGAAATATGAAAGCTGGTTACAAAGCTGTGATGAGTGGTTTCTAGAAGGCAAAGAGCTCACACAGCTCCAAAAAGATACATTAACACAAGGGAACCCATCAAATCAAAACACTGAGCCCCAGAATGGTTTGCCCAAAGAACTGCGCTAGTGGTCCTCTGCAAGTCCCAAGGCAGAATATAATTCTTAGCTTTAGCTTTCTGGCTCCTCCTCAAGTAAGTTTCTTGACCAACTTGATTATTAATTTTCTCATCTCCAAAATGGAACAGTAGCACACTCACCCCATGGGGTGTTGGTGTGGATTTCATGGAACAGTGCAGGTAAAACAGAAGTGGTTCATGAATGTGAGCTGTTATCACTGCCATCACCACCACCACCTCCATCACCATCAGCAGCAGCAGCAGCATACAAAGAAGGTGTCCTAGTCAGACTCTGAGACTGAGATTTGCACACAGAAGGTCTAATAGGGAGGGAACCTGGACTGGGAGGAGGGAGAAGTTGAACCCTGATGTATTAAAATGAACTCAGTTCATCCACAGAAATTTTCAGAACCAGGATAGTCCCTCAAGTCATCATGAACCAAGGCAAGGGGACTGGACCTTTGGGTCAGGGCCCTGCTGTCTTCTTCCCTCATCTTGTTGCTGCTCTATTCATCAGAGCAGTTAACTCCAAACCCAAGTGGAGGCAAAGAGGCAGGTGTATGAGTTTTTCCCTTGCCCCAGAACTGAAGTTTTCCTTTTCATTTCTTCATCTCAGCGGACAATTCAAAAATGCCTAAGACAATGCACATTGATCTCAAAAGACCTTGCTCTCAATGCTTTCTATTTCTCTCTTTGGGTTTACTTACACACCCATTTTGTCATCCCAAAACTGTGAGAATAGACTGATACCAATCTGCTACCAAGGGGAAAGCACTCATTGTCTAAAGCAAAGACATCTTTAATGCAAATCTCAAAAGGCCTCTTTCATTTGAGAACAGCCAGAATTGCTGGGGATGGACCTCAGGGAAGAGAAGTCACCTGCACTTCATCCAAGGTTAGAAAGAGTGTATTATAGATATTCGGATTCTCTTCTCCCCGTGGCTGGCCTGCGGGTCCTGACACTGGGCCCTTGGTGTTTGGCTGCACATGACCCTGCATCTCACCCTCTCCAACCACTATTTTTAGATACACAAACCATTGCTGCTATATGAGACACATGAAGTTCTCCGAAGCATTTGATGTTTTTCATAACCTACATTTTCAGTTATTAAAAAAATACATGCAGGATTGGTGAACTGATTGGGAAAATCCATGAAGAATACTAGCTCAGAATACTTATGAAGTAAATAATGCTTGTTGCTGCCCCACCCGGATCCCTTTATCCATAGAATCTGGACTGATGATGAGGGTGGGTTATAGTTGTACAAGTACCTTCTATTTCCTCTGAAAGAGAAAATATATGCAGATCATATGTATAAATTAGTATACAAACAAACATACTTCAGCAGTATTTCAAACCCAGAACAAAATGGCCAAGGAAATAGATTAAGAATCTAAATACAAAGAGCCAGTTTTCAACAGAAACTGAAAAGCATGGTAGAAATCAGTCCAAAACAAGTCTTTGATGCCAAGACTAATCCCTTGATTTGTGGACCTAGACCCATTTATTTATTCCCAGCCTCTCCTGGGGACACAGCAGGTTTTATTCCTAACCGAAAAGGTTAAAATCTCTATGCTCCCTGTCAGATGGTGACCAAGTCATAAACCTTAAATCGGTGCCTGGCAGTGACTGGTTATGTACAACATTCAATCTAATTCAATTTAAATTCAGTAGACCCTCCCTGGTTTGGGGCCTGGCTTGGCACTAAATGTTACAACAGTGACAATGACAACTCTGCCTTCTGGGAATTCATAAATAAATGACTACATGGCATGACAAATTCCCCATGGGAGGTGGCACAAGGGACATAGGTAGCCCAGAGGGGGCAGACACTGGCTCACCTTGCAGGAATCATGGAGGCTTCCTCAGCAAACCCACTTGGGAATGGGTGTGTCCTTTGGCTCCCCAGCCTCACTCAGCGCCTTGTCTGCCTCTCCATGAAAGGGGAAGGGCAGCATTCACAATTGCAAAGTGGTTACCGCTTGACTTCCCACTGCAGACCCAGAGGGGCCGGGTCCCAAAGAAAAACCGTCCATTTTTGCTATAACATGACAGTTATCTCCTAAGTTATTGTTGCTGACTTTTTAAAAAAGCGTTTAGTAAACCAATTATTTCAACAGAGAAAATGGGGTAAAGAGTAGATAGCATTGTCTAGGAAGACATTCTTCAGTGATGGAAATGTCTGTTTCCAGTATGGTGGCCACTGGCCATATGTGGTCTCTGAGCACTTGACGTGTGGCTAGTGTGATTTGGGTGACTGAACATTTTATTTTTTTTTTAGTTAACTAATACTTAAATTTAATTAGCCTGTGTTGTGATACATTTATTTCACTTTCAATGCCTTTTTAAAGGCATTATTTTAACACAGCCTATTAATGACAGTCATACAATTAAAATCTTTTACTGTCAATATTTTCAAAAGCGTTGTTTCCATTAAAAATTGTCATAAAAAAGATTTACTAATTCTGTAGTTCTAATTTTATGACTGTCGCTGACTAGCTGTAATCTTTTAGCACACACTAATAAGGACACATGATTCATTTTAGGAAGTTGGCCCTCTAGTAAATTTACAAGCGCTACGTGGCAGATGGAGGCGGCAGTAGAAGAGCCACCCTCCTGTCTTCCCCACACACCATGAGCAACTCCAAAGCAGTGAGTGTTTCAAAACCCACTTCTC
The DNA here is from genome assembly GCA_004026585.1 of Noctilio leporinus. Lineage (NCBI taxonomy): Eukaryota > Metazoa > Chordata > Mammalia > Chiroptera > Noctilionidae > Noctilio > Noctilio leporinus. The sequence continues at coordinate 82,039 of PVIW01000389.1, read as the reverse complement.
AGTGTTCACTGCTTAGCACATTCTAGTCTTGCGAACAATGGCTCCCCCACCAAAGGTGCAAGCAGAAAAATAGGTAGGAGTGGTTCAAGCTGTGTCCTCCTCTCTTCTTGTTGAAGGGAATTCTCTCTTAGCCATGCTAGGCTGGCAGCCTTGTGCATAAGCTGACAGTGAGAAGGGGGGAAGTAAGATCAAAGACAGGCCTGATGGATGTGCTTTGGGAAGAGCAGAGGTTTACCCTGAACAATAAATGAGTAGTTGTCACAAGTGAGCAGAGATAGATACAGAAGATAAGAGGTGGCCAGTCAGGGGGTGAGAGTCTGGGAAAGTCTGAAGAGCTCAAGAAAGTTTGGAGGTACCAGGAGACACTGTGGAGATGTAAGTGGAAAGAGTATTTTTGAGAAGGTTTTCTCTGTAGCATGAATGGATCCAGCTTTTGTGTTTTCCAAAGGACCAAATAGAATTTGACAGTGCTTTTCAATTATGTTGGCAGTGGGCTTCTATTCAAAAGTGAACAGGCCTAGCTTTATCAAGGAAACAAAGAACGGGAAAAGAAAGGGAAAAAAAGTGTTAAACCAGCGAAAGGAAAAACCAGCTGAGGACAGAGATGGCGGAGGTTCCTAGGGGAAGACAGGGTGAAAATGGCCTTTGTCCCTTTTTTCCCATGAAGCAGCATCCGGGAGGCAGGGACCATCTCCTTTGTAGTCAGGAAAGGTTCTTGAGGAACTAAAGACAAATGAACCTGAAAGCACTATTTCAATAAAGGTGGGCACGTGGCTGGCTACATTACACATCCCTGGTTCCGGTTCTGGCTGCCAAATGTTGAGTCAGAGTTTATTACAAGGACCTTGATCGGAAAAAATTTAGCAAGTTTCGCCAGTAGGATAGAGAATCCAATCACAAAGTCACTCAGATGAATCATAGGAATGGTAGGTTTAATAGCATCTCATTAGCTGATTGAACTAGATGTAGCATAGATAAATGAAAAGCAATTCTTTCTAATCTGAGACAAGGGATCTTTTTTTTTTTTTAACGTCTGTAGCTTGATGGAAAATCTATTTAAAGAAACAAGTGTGTCCGTGTTGGGAAGAAGTGGAGGGGGCTATGCACAGCTCAGTCTGAAAGTCTCTTCAGAGTGCAGTAGGATTCAAACTAGTGCGGCCAGTGGGGCTGCCCATCATATATGGAGGGGGGACCCCAAAAGCTGGAACTTATTTATAAAAAATTGTGTATTTATTCTTACATGTTTAAACTTCAGTCACCTTCAAAGTCCTCTCTGATGCAATATGCCTATCAAGACATTTTTCCATTGTTCAGAACAGTGTTTGAACTTGTCAATTTTGTTGCCTTTTAGTGCGTCTGCCATTTTTTGTTTCACCTCTTCCATAGTAACAAAACATTTCCCATTGAGGACTCTTTTTCATCCAGGAAAACAAACAAACAAACAAAAAAGTCATTCAGGGTGAGACTGAAGAATAGGGAGAGTGGAGCATGGGGGTCCTGCAATTTTTGGTCAAAAACTGCTGAACACTCAGTGCAGTGTGGGCAGGTGTGCTCATAAATCACCCATCATGAAATGAGCAAATGCATTGAAAAAGTCTTCAAAGAAATTCACTGAAGCTGAACACAACCTCTCACACCACCAGTGGGTGCACTGATGGGTTTCTAGAACACTCACTAGTTGGGGAAGCCCACCTGGCAGAAGGCAATTGCATTATTTGGGGTCCCCCTTGTATATCTATATGCATGAAGAACAGACAAGCCTTCTGGGGGAAAGGAAAAACAAAACTCATCCTAAGGGAAATGTGAGTTGGAGAACGTAAGCCCGGATGAAGGAGGTTATGGCACTGCCAGAGGGAGGCCTGATTGTGAATGTGGTGTTTGCTACTACGCACATCACTCTTCAGCTCTAGGATCTTGTATCTAGGATAGGGCGGTAAAAGATGGATGTAAAGCAAATAAAGATGTAAACCCTGGCTCACTTCACAGCTCTTTTTGCCTTGTTAGTTGTGTGATCTCTAGCAAAGTTCTCTCATCTCTTTGATCCCGTTTCTTCAGCTATAAAGTGTTTGGCATCATAGAAATTCCCCTAACATACTTAACCTAGTACTTGTGGCACACAGAAAGTACTTGATGAAGGTTATTATGATATAATGATGATGAATAATGAATGCCAAGAGTGTCATTATTAACTCCAAACAGTAGGTCTATTAAATATGCAGAATTCATTGCTTTGTAACCTCAGTTGGGTGGAAAGGGGCCACAGCCCAAGCAGCGCGCCAGACTCCATCTGGAGTGGAGAGGAAACAGGAGAGACATCCATGGTGTCTGTGCACGGGAAGAGCAGCAGAACAGGGTAACAGGTGAGGGCGGAATCAAGGGGGACGCCAGGAGGACTGTTTCCCAGCACCCGTGCAACAGCCCCTAGGCAGTGCTCACAGCCATGGGGAGGCACTGAAGGGTGGGGCTGGGGTCCTGAACAAGGGTAGGGACAGCTATTGTTTTAAAATTGTTTCCCCCACTAATAGTTTCAAATAATTATTTATTTTCAAGTTTTGTTGAGATATAATTGACATTGTATTAGTTGCAAGTGTACACCATAAAGATTTGATCTATGCATATATTGTAAAATGACCAAGTTTTGAGGTAAACCTTGTTGTAACATCCGGGCTGGTGGGCCCTGGCTTCCCAGGCATACAAACATACAGAAATGCTTGAGGAAGTTCTCCTGGATAGCAATCATCAGGAACATCACAGTGGGTTCCCTCCAAGAGCTGGCCTCCAGGCACTGGGCAGGGCTGAGGTCCAAAAGGAGAAAAATACAGAGCATCTTGACAAGTCAGAAACCCATACTTCCCTGCCTCAGGAAAGTAGTTATTAGAGATGAACTTGGAGTTTTAAGAGAGCAGGCTGTGTTAAGGAGAGGTAAGTCTCCCTGCAAAAGTAGTTCCTTTGGTATTCTTCTACATTTCCCCTAAATGACCTGCACGCTGGAAAGCCTTAGGCCCCTGATCAGAGAAGGCGGGGATGACTGAGAAGAGTGTGAAGCCACACTGGCTTGGAGTGGCCACTGTTTGCATTAAGAAGCCGTATTTGCCCTGACTGGTGCGGCATAGTCCTGCAAACCAAAAGGTTGTCAGTTAGATCCCTGGCTAGGGCACGTGCATTGGTTTTGATTTCTAAGCTTGGCCCTGTTTCTGGCATATAGTAGGAGCACAGTGCAGTTGGGCTTTGCTTCCTCTCCTGTTTTTTCAGAAATTCATCTGAATCTTCTTGTTTATGTCAACAGCATGGTGGCACATATGATTTGAGCCACTTTTGATGTTAGGGTCCCATACCCTTTTAGGGAGACACATAAGGACTCCATTCAGAAAGCTTTATGAGCTGTACAGGGTCTTTCTAACATCCTACTTCTTTGCATCTCCTCTCCGCCATTAACAAATATTAAACATATACTATGTGACAAAGGACATCATTCAGTCAATGAATATTAAATGTGCCAACATCATTGCAAAGTACTTCAGATGCATTATATTTTATTGTTACACAAAACATTTTCCCCTAGGTATTATTATACCCATATTACAGATGATGAGAAAAGTGAAGTTTCAAAAACATAAGTCATTTTCCTAAGGTGACACAGGTTGCTAAAATGATCTGATCCAAGGTCTATTCCACTTCCAACATTAGCTATTTTATCACCAAAAAAGCATATTGCCTCCCATCCAGTCTGGATGTGTAGTCAGTTCCTGTCCAAGAAATGTCTGTTACCATCTTTCTCACAGAACAGCATTATCCTGTTTTAGGCTCTGGGGACCACATCCATTTAGAGGAGCCAGGCGTAAAAGGACCCAATGTTTTACTTGCCCACAGGGTTTGTAGCTACAGAACAATGCTGGAGATGAGGCTGGGCTAAGGGGTCAAGGATCACTCATAGGAGGAGGTCAGAAGCTCACTGATGCTCTCATCAAGAAATATATCACATTCAGAGATGAAACAGCCCCTTTCACTGGAGCATCTATTTTGTCTCCTGAGCCTTCAGACATTAAATTCACTGATTTTAATGCTATGGCTCCAACCAATTTTCTGTTTGAGATCACACACAGAGGAATCAAACTAATTTGAGATTACATGCCTGCTGCCCTTTCCTATGAAGAGTCTCTTCTTGCTTCTAATTAAACTTTTTCTTCTATGACAAATGCCAAGATGCCAAAAAGATACCTACGAAGAATGAGAAGTGCCAAGAACTTGGGGCCATGGGGTGCTATTTTCCCATGCTTGGTGAGCACTGGTGTTAGTGTGTTGAATGTCAGTGATGTGCCAAAAGGTCATGGATGTTGCTTCCTTTAAATGAGAGAAAACCAAAGTGGCTGGACCATCTATGCACACCTGGCTGTCAGAGAAATCTCTGTTGCCATTCATAGAGAGCTTGTGTGAAGGTAGCAATTGATCACTTCAAGTCCACTCCCACCCTGGGAATAAGGTTCAAAGGCCAGCATCCTACATAGTTTGGTGGGAGGATGAGAAACAAGTGCATGGAATCATGTCTTCGTTGTCTTCTATATCCCAAGTAACTTAGTAAGGAAAATAACCTTAATTGAGCACCCACTGTATGCAAGGAACAGTCACGACTTTCATGGATTCTCAGCTAGACTTCGTTGCAAGGCCAACAATGGTTGGTATTATTATTGGGTATTATTACCAAAGGGATGATGTGGGCAAGTAGAAAGTGTCACTTGCTTATGGTCACACAGGCATGGTCAGGGAGAGTTAGGGTCTGCACTTGGACCTGCTGAAGCATCTCACTCTCTGAGTCCCAGTGTGCTCTCTTAGGAAGTACGGATCATAACCGCATGGGGTTGTGGGGGTCAGATGAACATAGATGAGAATAGTTGGCTTTGCTCCTGCCAAGATGCTGTAAGTGGAGGGCAGGGTGAGTCCGATCACCAGCCACCGTTCCCGCTGCCCATCAGGAGCCACCTGCCCGTGGTTCCTGACAAGTGCCCATGTAATTTAGTTCAGGCTGCTGTTTACAAGGACCCATATGTCAGATCTTCTATAATTCCCTCTTCTATGGAGTACAAGATTCACTGATTCTGGGCTTCCTTTTTTCTGTGCGTTGTGGGGAGACAAGAAGTCCATTTCATTATTGGTTGAAGAGCAGACACTGTCTCCATCCCCAGCCCTCACCAGTGAGGACAGAGTTAATGGGAATATGCAAACTTCAATGAGTAAGAAGGAATCTGAGGTAGCATCTCCATCTTCCCATCACCTGATGGGGCTCACTGTGACTCAGCACAGTCACCCTTTCCTGTCAAATCCTGACATCTCCATCCAACACACAGTGATTCAGAACACTTTCTTCCAATCCCTGTGCCAGGACGGCTCCTGGCTTGAGTATTAAACATAGTCCGAGCAATTTCTCGGTTTTACAGACATCTGTGCCATTTAACCTCATGCACTTCATTTGCTTATTTGATAAACCGGGAAGATTATATTGGCCATGTTTCCTTAGATTGACCTGATCAGTGACCATCTAATGCTGCATTATTTGGGGACGTCGTGCACTCAGGTTGCCGGTATAGCGATAGTCCACTTGAGGCAAAAGAGGCAGAGAAAAGAACTTGAATGCCTGGAGTGGATACAGGAGTAGTGACTGTATTTAGTTAGCATGAGTATTCTGGGTCAGCTTGATCCAAACATCCTATACCTCAGAAACAGAGGGAGGGAAAGGGGGTGTGGCACAGAAACACGTGTGGGGGGCAAGATGCGCTACACAGTTTTGAGTCTTATTATACTTGCCATCAGCCACATGCACTAATGGTTCTCTGTATTCTTGATTCCAGTCTTTGTGCCTGTCTGCCTGCCTGTATTCTCTTTGTCTCACTGTCTCTCTATTCATTCTCTCTCTCTCTCTCTCTCTCTCTCTCTCTCTCTCTCTCTCTCTCTCTCTCTCCCTCTTCCTCCCTCGTCACTGCGCCTTTCTGATTTTTCAGTTCCTAAATGTAAACAGTCCAGGAACAAGGCAGAACTTGGATTTTTACACCACTCTTTCAATTTAGCAGTTTGTAATCTTGACATGTCTCTGTCAGTTTCCCCATCTTCAAAATGGAGATGGTAATACCAGTCTTGGTGAGTTGCCATAAGGATAAAATGAAACAGAGTACATACCGGTCAACTCACTCAGTTCCTGGCTTGTAACAAGGGTTCTATAAATGTTAGTTCCCTCCCACATCTGCAATGCACTTTACCCTCATGATATATAGAACGCCATCAATCTGTTGGCTTTCCTTTAGTGTGGCCTGCTCTTGGCCCATTTGCAGATCAGCCAATGGAGCCATGACTGGCTGGAACCATTTTTCATCCAATTGGTCTCATTCCAGCAGTTTCATGAGGCCTCTTTCCGTAAATCAGTCTGAGAAAATAAACGTCCCCAGTCCATTAGTGTCTTTCCACCACAGGCCAATCTCAGCTACAAACCAGACAGGCTTGTTAATGGCCACTTGAATACATTCCTGCATACCCTCTGCCTCCAATTCTACTAGCTCCTGCCCAAGAGAAGCCCTACAGTGGCAAGACTGCTGACAGCAAAGGCACCAATTTGATCCTTATCAGTTGGTTTGTCTAGGACAATTCCAGTTTGCTCCTGTAGTCCTAACGATTTTAGTGCCCCTTTCAAAAGAATTCCAGTTTGAATGATAAAATGTGGAGTGTCTACGGAAACCAAAAGTAATCATTTAAATAATATGAGCTATCATTTACTGACCACCTGCTGTGTGCCAGGAACCATCACAAAGGTCTTTAAGCACTTCATCTCATTTAAACTCCAGTACAGCACTACAAATAGAGCAGTTTCCATTTCACAGGAAACTGGAGTTTAGAGGAATAAGCAACATGCCTGAGGTTAACAGTATAGAGGGCACGCTGTTTATGCTTTACCCCATTCCTTTCACTGAGCCAGTGCTCCCACTTCTAAGGGGAACCACTTTGTCAAACAGAAGCCACCTCTGCTTGAAAGATTCCATTTCCTACTCAGGAAGTAACCCACAGCCCAAAACTAACAAGATTGTGGAAAGAAGGAGTAGGGTAGGGGTATAAAAGGCTTCCCCCATTGCTTCTAGGTCAGATGGACTGTCGTACAATTCATGTTCCAGAACTTCTGATGGGATCCAGCTGAAACCAAATCCATATCTAGCCTCTCTCCCTGCCCTATCCTGCTTCCCTTGCTCCCATTATACTGAGAACATCCTCAATCAACCACTTTTAAAAAGCATCCCTGTCTTAGGTTCTGCTTCCAGGGACCAGACTTAAGACATCCAATTAGCAAGAAGTGGCAGAGCTGTGACTCATGTCTAGGAAGGTCTTACTCTTAATCACTAAGAAGTTGTGACATGATATTGACTAATTATACACTTGATTAAAATGATGGCCTCCAAGTTATCAAGTCACCAAGAACCATGTCATAAAGGCACAGTAATGACAACCCAGATGACAACAGTCACAATAGCTGCTATTTATTTAGTGCTGGTAGTGGGCCAGTCTCTTTCTTGCATCTGACCCTCTCAACACCATGAAGTTCATCTTATTGTCCCCATTTTCCAGTTGAGGCCTGGAAAGCTTAGAGAAGTAAATAGATAGGTCCATCAATGTTATACAGATAGAAAGTCATGGCACTTGGGCTTCCAGGTCCATCTTTTTCCGAAGACTATATACTTCTTCAGTGGGGCTGCCTTAATCACTTGCTATGTAAATTGTTCAATGAATGTTTGAAGAAATGGGTTCCTCCATCAACGCTGACATTCTTGTAACAATTTAGGCAGAAAATTTTCCTATCTCTCCTATCTTGCACTCCCCAAGTTGATGCTTTTTGCTCTGTATTTGATCATCATGTCTTCATTTTAGGGGAAAAGCTGTATCACTCTGGAAAGTGTTAAGTGTTCCCTTAAGCCAGACATAAAAAGTGTTAAGAGTGTTCCCTTAAGCCAGACGTTAAAAGATCAAAGGAGCTGTACTCACTGAAAAAGGGAAAGCAAGCTTACATGCGAAAGGTCTGGAGAGGTAACTCGCATTTCTTGTGGCTTTACCATGGAGAGAGACAAAACAGAATAAAAGGAGAACAACAGGGTTTTAAGAAGAGACAGAACAGGATTCTCTGTGCGATGATCTTGGCGAGTTGCTCAACATCTCTAAGCCCCAGTTTGCTCTAGTATAATACCTGTCTCGACCATAAATGAGAAGATGTCAGCGAGATACCATATGCATTTCCCTGCCTCTTCTCTTCCATTGCCACAAAATTTACAGAGATACCAATCTGGGCCTTCATTCCAGGTCTGAATACTGGTTCAGATGGACTATGCTTTATTCCCAAGCAAAAAAGCATATTCTAGTTGATGATAAGAGCTTTTCATTAAAAATAGAAAGCAGATAAAAAGTGGACCTTCATTCAGGAGGCTATCAACTGATTCATAAAAACACAGAATGAGTCATCCTGGCTCTCAAGGCTAAACATACAATCAATGGGCATCTCTGGCCAGCCTACCCCGGCCCAGTGGAGGAGAAAGGGCCCAGCAGGCAATCTGTACAAACCTATTCTGATCCCCCCTTGCAAAACTGATTAACTCTGCTTCCAGCATGGTGAAATAAAAATCAATCCGGGACCTTTGCAATATTGTATTTCAAATGGTCCCCTGGGCCTGGCTGGCTTTCTGAACAACTGGGGTGGGAAATCTGCATTGATTGCTCTGTGTGTGTGTGTGTGTGTGTGTATGCACGAGTGTGCACATGTGTGTGGCATGCTCACATGCATATAACTCCAGTGAAGAACAGGATCATGTTAAACAATCAACCTCCTAGCCTTCATCTTGACATTTATTATTTCAAATGCTTCAGCATCTATGTACTAAGCATAAGGCTTGAGAACTCAGACCTATAAGTATTGCAGATGGTGCTCTTTTATTTAAAAAGTAGCTTCAACATTTTTGCTCCCTGAATACATACTCTGTCAGAGTCCTAGAGCCCAGTCCTCAATTTGGATAGAGTGATAAATTATACACACACACAGACACACACATTTTTGGTGGTTAAGGAAGGTGAATTATCAGCACATGGTTTTAATTGTACTAGACAGACTCTTCCATCAGCAAGTGAAGAAAAGTAATGACACAACAATGCCCCTCCAAGCATCTTTCCTTAATCCATTCATTCAACAATAACAATTTTAGGATGTATTGTGCTGGGCATGGGAGATTTACCTGTGAAGCAGGCAGATGTGAACTCTGCCTTCAAGGATCGATCAGCTTGGTTCAGCAAGAGTTAACAGAATAGAAATATATAGGAACGCCAGTTTGCAAAAGCCTCTTCCCTTGCCCTTAATTCTCCAGGGAAAGGCCAAAGTGCTGTTCAGAATCAATCATGACCAGCTACATATGTGCAGACCAAGGCAGAGACCACGCCTGCTTCTTTCGCTAGCTGCCTTCCAGGCTGACAAATGAAACCAGACCCTCCTCTCAGAGAGGCAAGACAGATGAAGCCCTTCTGCGTTTGGCTTGCCTCTTGCCTCAGATATGGTCCCAGATTCTGGGTCTGGGGCTCTAACCTGGAAACTGTTGAGCTGGCTGCTGCGTTAAGAAGCAGTGTCTGCTGGGGCATTCAAAACAGATGTGAAGGGACAGGCCCATCTGACTGTGCTAATAGCAGGTCTCCCTGAGGAGCTTTCCAGGCTGCTGAGTGGAGAACTCAGAGCGCTGGGTCCAGTGAACACTCCAGGAGAACCCCCACCGCAAAACCTGACCTCAGGGAGGTGATCCTACAGGACAGCAATCAGAGGCTTAAAAGCACCAGAGGGGAGCCCAGCTGGGTTCCCATCTGAGGAAGTTCCCCCAGGAGTGGAGAATAGAAGGGCACTCAGATTGATGAGGCCATCTGAGAGGGAGTTTGGAGAAGATTGATGGATCAGGTTTGCCCCACCCCCTTCAGAGAAAGCACAGAAGAAGTGGGGAAGAGGACGGGGTCAGGCTTCAGCCTTGACCTCAACCCCAACCAAGCTTAGATGCTTGGTACCTAACCCTCAGTTTACCAGTTCCTTTCCCCATTCAAGGCTACAAGGAGGGAAGTGTGCCGGAGTAGGGAGGAAGGACCTATTTCCAGCCCTGCATCCTGTCCCCAACCCCATTCGGAACATGTAGAGGTTACAAAGATCGATGATCAAATCCTGGCCATGGCCTTTCGTGGTAGCAGGATGATCTTGGACAAATCTCAATCTCTCTCCATCTCAATCTCTCCCTCTCTCGCTCTCTCTCTCAACCCAGGTCCCCTTAGGGGGATGCTGATGGTACCTAACTCCCTGAGTCCCAGGAAGTATTAAGTAAGATCACTCAGATAAAACTCTAAAAATGATGGCTGGTACACAGAGAGCGGACGGGTATTATTTTTTGTTTAACCGTGTTACCATGAAACCCCCTATCCTGGCAGCCGCTTCCCCCGCGCAACCTTCCAGACTGAGTGCTGGGCGCCACCATCCACCCCTCGCGTCTCCTTCCTAGAGCTCACAGTCTCTGGTCACCCCTAGATCCCGCTCGGGGAGGGGAAGGGCCACCTCTCAGCATGCTCCCCAGCATCAGTGTCGTTTAGCCGCGGGGAGGCTTGAGACCCGGGTCAGCGCACAGAGGGGGATGCCCGCCGTACCCCGATCACCGTCCCCTCCGAAGCTCTGCCATCTCCTCCCCGCGAGCGCCTAACGCGCAAAGAGAGAAAGCGAGAAAGGCGCGGATACTGGACCAGGCTTTGACGCGGATCTTGAGCTCGCCGTCCTGCGGCTCCGGCATGGCCTTCCTGGTGACCCGCAGCTTGTTGAGCCCCCCGAAGCCTGCCAGCACCACGGCGCGCATCTCCTGGGCGTCCCCGAGTCGGTGCGAGCCTCCGCCGCCCCCCTCCGCCGGCTCCTTGCCTGCCTCCTTCTCGATCATTTGCTCGGTCTCTTCCGCCTTCTCCACGCCTTCCTTGGCCATGGTTTGGGAGGGCGCGGGGCGCACGGGCTGGGCGGCTGCGGCGCGGGGGGCTCGGAGCTCCTCTCCCGCGGGTTCCTCCTGTTGAATGTGGGATGCTCTGCTGTGCAATGGCTGCAGCTTCTGCGATCGCGCCGAGGCGCACAGCCTCCGCCGTAATCCTCCCAAGAGCCGCGCCTGCTCCCCTCCTCTCTTTCCTTCCAAAAGACGCCTCAACTCCAGTTACTGAACCAGTCACAAATCAGGATCTTGATCGCCGTCCCAGAGCCAGATTTGCCCAAGATTCTTAAGTAAAACTCGCAGAAACGCCGCCTTGCCCTCTGTGGTGGGCGCAGTATTTGATTATATACGGCGCAGGCTCAGGGCCTTGAAATGGACAGAGATAAATGTCTGGGCCTGGAGGACATCTCACCACGACGTAGGTGCCTCTTCACCCACCAATCTGTGGAGCGGACTGGAGAAATGCGAAATTGGGCTGTTTCCCAAACCACGTTCCTGGCTGGAAGGGCGGAGATGTTCGGGAAGTGGGAGGCAAGAGATCCGCTCACGCATCTGAAAGTCCAAACCCGCATCCAGGGTGAGCCCGACGCTCTTTTCCTGGTATCACCTGGAAAGTCTTATGGTGGCTAGTGCTTGCCACCTCCATCACTTCAGGACATTATTAAAAGGGTTCTATGCACTTCCTGGCCAACAGCCTCTCTCTCCCATGCCCCCTGTCCCTACTACACACACACCCCACCACCACCACCACCACCAATAACTGGCTTTATGCTTTATTTTTTATTATAGAAACCTTCAAAAAAAGAGCTCACAGAAAATCTTGGATTTTCAAGATAAAAAGTTGGGGGAGGCCTTGCTCCAGTTTAAAAAGACATAGTTGAGAAATGAGGTAGGGATGACACAGCCAATAAACAGACACACATAAGTGCCTCTTCTCCTTCCATTTTCCCTGTGCTTTGCTTTAAACACTCAGGCCTTGTATTCTTCAAAGAGTATTGTGGTCCCTCCTACCTCCTGTTGTCTCCAGGGACAAAACCTATGTTCCATGCCCCTCATCTGGTGATAAGTCCTTCACTCTCAACACAAGTGTTCATTCCTTGTGGAAGGCTCTCCAGACCCCAGGTGGGTCAATATCCTTTATGGTAAATGCTTGGCAGTGTGTAACAAACTTTTATACAATTCCCCAATAATGTCTGTTTCCTTCTCCCAACTGTGATTTTCATGCATTTTCTGCTTCTTCTCCACCAGCATGGTTTGCCCAGGACTTGGCACATGATGGGTTTATAGTAGAAAATGCTGTTGAAGGAATGAATGAGTCAGTGAATTCAGGTGCTATGGAGAGAGCCCAGGGGAGGGAACTATTCACTTGTCCAAAGAATTGGAGACATCTTCCTGAAGAAGGGGGCGTTTGAGCCAGATCATGAAGAATGAGGCCAGTTTTCAGAGAGCAAAGATCACACGTACAAGCAAATGCTTCTAAAGGTGACAGTAAAAAGGCTTTGAGGCAATGGGGGCTTTTTCTGTGTGGGCTGAGCATCAGCTGTGTTCAACAATCACTGGAGATGAGGCTGAAAGGATGCTTGGAACCAGCTTTTGAGGATTTTTACAGACCATGTTATAAAATTTATCATATGCCCTGGCTGGTGGCACAGTGGATAAGGTGACAGCCTGCGAACCCAAAGGTTGCTGGTTTGATTCCCAGCCAAGGCACATAATCAGGTTGCAAGCCAGGTTTCCAGCCAGGTCTGTGGCTGGAGGCGGGTGAAAGGCAACCATACATGGATGTCTCTCTCCCTCTCTGCCTATCTCCCCTCCCCTCTAAAAATAATAAAATCTTTAAAATCTATATATAAATTTAAAAAATAAAAAACAACACCAGGGAATGGTGTTACCAGAACTGCATGTTAGGATGCTAGCCTAGGCAGTGAGTGGGTGATGAATTAGACAGTAGGGGCACTGGAAGCATGGAGATCACACAGAAAGTGTAGGGCCACTGGAAGCATGGAGATCACTCAGAGAGTATAGTGAGGAAAAGTCAAGGAGAAGAGTCTCAGCTGAGGAAGCATGTGGGGCGGAAGAGAAGGGGTTGAAAGAAGCCAAATAAATAAGGCTTGGTTAACAACTTCACATTTCACGATAAGCCAGTGATTTTCAACTTTTTTCATTTCATGGCACTCATAAACTAATTAGTAAAATTCTTTGGCACACCAAAAAATTAGTTTTTCGTGATCTCACAAAAAACAGGTACAATTTTGACTCATTCACACCAGATGGCTATTGTTGCGTTGGCTGTTGGCATTCTATTTTATCTGACACTCGAAGGGAAAAGGGTCAGTGCCCCTGACTAAATAATCAGGTATTGCATGTTTAAAATTTTTTATAGCATCACTGCTCTAAACCCAACTGTCCAAATTACTAAGTCTGTTTACAAGTATAGTACTTAGGTTGGACTTGATTCTAAAACAAGATTTTGAGGGCGAGTGGTGAATTTTGGAGGTGATCCCAGGAAGTTCCCATCAGGTAGTAAGAAAGTGAGACAGGAAAGAGATAAAAGCTAATGCAGGTGCACTAATGAGCAGGTTTCCACAGGGCAAGATGGGGCTCAATCCCACAGGAGACCTTGAGAGACAGTGTGGAACAAAGCTTAGAGTTGTGCCGCTTCGGGAATGAGGAAATGGACGTTTGTCACCAAGTTTCTGCATGATTGGCTAAGGTCTGTTCCTGAAAGTGTTAACTTTCCATCACATTCTTTCTGCCCCATGTACCTGAGCTGAGAGTATCCTCAGGCAGAAAACTCCAGATCCTTTTTAGTAGGAAGCCATTATTCAAACAGGTAACGGTGAATTCCAAGGGAATGTGGGTTCAGCCATGAAAACATCTGAGAGATGGTATTGTTTTGGGGTGTGTGCTATTCTAGACACTTTAGGTATGTTTGGTAATTTGATTCTTAGAATACCTTATTAGGTAAGCATTATTACTCCCAAGACTCAGAAGAGGAAAGTGAGTCTTAACATGGTGAATGATCATGCTCAAAGAAACACAGTGATTGTGGTAGAGAGATACAAAACCAATGAATTTGCTTATTTGTAACCACACTTGCCCATGCTGTGCTGAATGTTCAGTAGTTTTTGACCCAAAATGGAAGAACCCCTGGGCCCCACCCTCCCTATTCACCCCATCACTCCCTGAACAACTTCCCCCATCCCACCCCCGCCCCCAGATCAAAAATGTCCTTAAAGTAAAATGTTTTGGGTGAAAAACAAACAACACAACAAAAACAGCAGAAGCGCTTAAAGGGCACCAAAATCAATAAGTTCAGAAACTGTTTAAAGCTGTGAAAAAAAGTCTCAATAGGGGCTTTGCATCAAATAGAGAATACTTTGAAGGTGACTGAAGCTAAACCTGTAAAGATAAATACACAATATTCATAAATTAATTTCCAGATTTTTTGGCCTCCCCTCTTCTTCCATGGCATTTTGTATGTTCTCTGTTCTTTTATAAGCCTCTTCATGTCTCTGTGTCCCACTAAGAACCTTTTTCTTTTCCTTGGTTCTAAAGGTTTTCCTTTAGCATCAGTAAAGTAAATCTACTTTGCACTCAGCATACAAAGTGTTTAAGAGAAAGTGTTTGCCCTATAGTTTGTTGAAGGGAATACAACTGCTCTCCAAGGGAGTCTTCTTGCTATTTATAAACCCCGAATTATAAATGGTATGTGACTGATTTCACCACAACTGAACGCAACACATCACAGTTTGTGCTGCTTGGGGATGAATACTTCCTCCAGGCTGCTATTTAGGTGGTTGAGTATCCCCATTCTGCTTCTCGCTAGAAGAATGCCATGACAGCCATGCTGCAAGGTACCTCTTCAAATAAACACAGTAAATCTATTTTCAATTTACAAAATTGATTCCTTGGGCATGCATTTCGAGCTTCTTCAGCTGTGAAGTATCTTACATGTAGGGCAAACTCAAACATCGGCCACTCCTGGTGAAACAAAGCTTTACAGCTCTGTTCAATTAACTTAGACCCTGCCTGTGATAGGAATGTAGAGAGTAAAATTCAGGAATGCTTCAAGGTGTTGGCCATCTGAGAGGAGTGTTACCCAGCAAAGGTTAGGTATTTGAATTAGAATATATGGGAAACAATTTTTGTATGAATTTAGAAATGGGTTTTACATAATTTGGAATGGTTGAGTAATGCTCCAGTGAAATATATTACCTAGAGCAGACACTCAATGTCTTTAACTATATCCTTTAATATTTTATCTATTGTGATTCACTCAACACAATGAGAATAATTTACTATATGTATGTTATCTAATCTTCAAAATAATCCTGTGCCATACTACTATCATCCCTATTTTGTACAGGACATTTACCAGAAATTGAGCAGGTTTCCCAAGGTCACCTGCTTAGTCAGTGGCAGAGTTAGGATTTGAAGTGGGAGCCATTTGACTCTGAGATGTGGATCCTTAACCCTTGTGCTATAACATCTATGATGCTGTATTGTTCAGAAATGACACATAGTAGAGGAGGTCAAGAGGAAGGAGACTAATTTAGAAGGTCAGCAGTGCTGAGAGAGGCAGCATGTTCTGGCAATGAAATACTTTAGTGAAATCCAGGGGCTCATATTAAAGGATATGTGCATAATTTCTTATAGTTTGTGTAGATGCAGTTTAAGAGATAATGGAGCATGAATGCCATGAGCACAGCATTATCTTCAGAGAAGCACTGGCTAGGTGTGTAGCCCATGCTGAAAATGGTGGAGTAACCTGCCTATTTATAGCTCATAGGACCAGTTATAGGCAGCCAATTGTAGGTGTGTCAGAGGGGGAAAATGGTGAGCCAATATTTATTCAATATTTATCCAGCACCTTTTGAGTACTGACCTTGGGCTTTTGATAAGTACTGGAGATAGAATGGTGAAAAAGGCAACCGTATTCTCAGGCCTAAAGGAGCTAGTGTTTCAACTGAAGAGACGTGTATTGGTTTAGGTTGGATTCCCCAGAAGCAAACCTTTCTTAATTTGAGGATCTGAATGCAAATGGTTTATTAGCATGGTGATTCTAGGAAGTAGGAGTCTGCAGAAATGAGACAGGAAAGGGAGGGAAGTCAACCCAAGGCGTATTAGCTCGCAGGTTGTCACTGTCATTAACTCAAGTTAAATCCTGCTAGATTACTCTAGATCACTCTAGTACAGGACACACATCAGAGGTATCCCCATCAAGAGGCAAGAACAACGGAATATCCACTGACTCCTGTCAGTCCTTGGTTGAGGGGTGTTTCTGGGTGGCACTTCATCTGCCCTGCACATAGACTGTTTGAAAATCGGCACCTAGACTGAGCTCTCCTGCAGGAGTTGCAGGTATTGCACTTGAAAGACATCAGGTCATTGTATGTGGCAATGATGAGTTCCAAGAAGAGTAGATAGAGCATCAACAGTCTTTGCTGTAGACATTAAACAAAAAATTCGCATAAGTAATAAATCATTTGCTAGTATGGTATATGCAATAAAGAAGAAATATTAGGTGTTGTCTGGAGGGTCAGGGGAGATTTCACTATGAAGGTGATGGCAAAGTATTAGATTCAGCAACAAATTAAAAAACCCAAAATAAAAAGGTTTTTAAAAGATAGATTATATCAGGGTGGTAGAAGAACTCCACAAATTCATCAGGAATCAATATTCCTTCCAGCTCTAAATCAACTAGATGGAGGATTGACCCTCATTCTCTTGGTTCAAGATACAGCCATCGCATCCATGTTTCAGGTGGCAGGGGGCGGATGAGCGGGAGGGGGAGCAAGGCCCACATCCTGCTTTTAAAGGAGGCTTCAGGAGTCCCCTTCCCCCACACAATATATCTACTTTACTCCCCTTGCCACATACTATTGCAAAGGAGGCTGGGACATGTAGGGACAATGTCCCAGGGAAAAGTCAGGTTTCTATAATTAGATGGAAGAGGAGACAATATTGGAAGGTGTAGCAGTGCTGCAATAGCAGATGCCACTGAAGGGCTTTTATTTGAACAAATAATTGTTCGACTGTGTCGAGAATGGAGGATAGTCTCTGTGCCTCATGAAAGCACAATGCTATCCACAGATCTCAATCCTTGAGACTCAGTGCCACCTCTCAATAGTTTTTTAAGAGTTTTCACCCTATTGGATTTTCTCTCTATAAGAACTCAACTGTGGCCCTGGCTGGTGGCACAGTGGATAAGGTGCTGGCCTGAGAACCCAAAGGTCGCTGGTTCGATTCCACAGCCAGGGCACATAACCAGGTTGCAAGCCAGGTCTCCAGCCAGGGCCATAGCTGAAGGCAGGTGAAAGGCAACCACAAATTGATGTCTCTCTCCCTCTCTCCCTTCCCCTCTCTCTAAAAATAAATAAATAAAATCTTAAAGAATAAGAAGGTAATGTTTAAAAAACAAAAAAGAATTCAGCTGTGATTCCACAATGAAGTTAACAGGAAACCCAACTCTCTTTCCATAACCAGAAGATGCTAGCATCAAGATATTGAAAACCATCTCAGTTCTTTATGAACCTGATCATGTATGAATAGAATCAGAACCACTACACCTGCTGTTATTCTTTTATCTGTAAGTGGCTGTTATCCATAGGGTTTAATATTATCTGATAAACTTGGTTGCCAAGTGAGAAGTAGAATATACCACATGGGGCTGAGTAAGGGATTTAAATCAGGTGGTTTATGTTTTGAAAACCTTGTTTATGTTAAAAGATAATTTCTGAGTGATTTCTTTTACCCCTTCCCTGAATATTATATAGGGTTTCCCCCCTAGTGTGAGGCTACATGATTTCTTACATGAATCATCTGTACAATGGCATTGTCACTTTCACACTGCCTAGGGCTATGTTCTCCCAAAAGTACTTTGCTATAGATTATTGTGAATAATGGTAATGGGATGGGGATGTAAAATTCAGAAGTAAACAAAGCATTCACTCCTCAGATGGAGTCCAGGAGAAACCAAAAAGTAGGAGAGTTTCCTCCCCAACCTATCGCCACCCTCTTCAGGAGCAGGCATCCCACCCTATTCCTTTTAGTATACCCCTCTCTTTGCAACATTTCCTGGGATGCTTTACACACAGTAAATGGGCAGGCAATATGTCCACCACCATTCATCATCCATCCATCTACCCACCCACCCATCTATGCATCTAGTTCCTGTATTCTTACTATGCTGCAAGCAAAGTGGAAGGAACACAAGCCTTGTTCCCAGAACATGTTCAGATCCGAGTTCTCCATTAATTCTGTGGCTTTTAGGCTCCAAGAGGTTAAGAGATTTTCCCAAATTAAATGAGAATCAGAAGATCTAATGTTCAGGAATCATGTGAAAAACTGTGTGAGACACCATGACAAACTCTTCCAACTATTATATCCCACACCTAGCACTTGATGAATAGACAACAATTCCCTTCCTTAGGGGGAAACAGACACGTAAACAACATGGCACAGGGTCCCAAGGAGACAGGACAATGTGGATAGTCAATAGGTACATAGGCCCTGGGGTTGGAAAAGCTGTGTTCCAGTCCTGACCTAACCTTGCCCTAACTGCATAACTACCAGCATGTTTCTTAATCTTTCTGTTGCTTTATTTTCCAATCTACAATGTGTGGACATTGATTACACCTACTTCTCAAAGTTGCAGGGGAAATTTAAAAGAGGTAATCCAAATAAATGTCAATGCTTGGAAGAATTACACTTTACATGTTTGTACTTTGTAACTGCCTTTGTCATAGCACTTAATATCTCAACATCTGTGCAGTTCAATAGAACAGTCATTTATTGGGACACATTGATGCTAAGGCATCTTGTGGTCAAATTGGCAGGGTTTTTTGTCTTTGTTTTGTTTTTAATCCAGGGCATTTTAGGGTAGGATGGCTGCTCCTGAATGTGTAAATGTGGCTCCTGAATCTCTAAAGGGAGATACAAAATACACCTTCACCCAGACTTGCTTGACTTCCAACCCTTTTCACTTGAAGTCCATAAGACGAGCATTCTGCAGGATATCTTTTGGAAAAAAGCTGCTTTAAACAAATCAATGGATGACAATTTCTGAGTGTCTACTGGGGACTAGGCACTGTAGAGGAAGCAGGAGGAGAACGTCACCCTTCGTCAATGGGCTGAGAGGCATACTTAAGAGAAAATAAATCTACACTCAGTTTTGAGGAGCCTAAATTCTGAATAGGAGCCCAGGAAGATTGCAAAATGGGTCTGATGTGGGTCACAAGTGTGAGTGGTGGAGTGTGACAAAGAGCAGTGCAGATGGCAGTGCAATTCCTCATTGTCAACGTGTGCTCAGGGTTGCCAAACCTCCCAAAGGATCAAAAGAAAGCAGAAGTCTGGATTTTTATGTGCAATCTCCCAATTTTTGAATAACTTGACAAAATTATGTAGAATCAACAAAACTTATCTATGACCCAAATTTAGCTCATGTGGCACCAATTTACAATTTTTGCTGTAAATCAGTAATTTTCAGCTAGGGGTGATTTTACTGCCCCCACCCTAGGACATTTGACAATGTCTAGAAACATTTGCATTTGCCACAGCTGATGTTACAGACATCTAATGGGCAGAGGGTAGGAATGCTGCTAAACGTTTTACAATGCACAGAGTATAGAATTATCCAGCCCAAAATGTCAATAATGTCAGAGTCGAGAAATCCTGCTCTAAGCAGGGGATCCTTGGATCCTGCAAAGGGGAGGCCTTTGGTTTTGACTTGCAGCCAGTGTGTGACTTTGGAAATGTCCTTGTTCTAGGTGGTAAAAGAGGATACTTGGACTAATTGATGCTCAAGGGACATTTTAGCCCAGGGGCTGAGGTCACATTAGTCATGATGTCAACAGTGGCCTGGCACAAAGGCTCTCTCTGCAGAAACAACATTGATCAGCAATGATAACCACTGCAATGACAACACTCACACGGGAATGGCTCCAACCTAGAATAGTTTGTTCTTTTGATGCATTCTGAAGCCTGTTTCCTGCAGGGCTCACTTGGAGCAGCTGAATAAATTTGAAGCTGGTTTTAGAGACCACTAAATCATTCCAGGCAATTTTGTTTTAGAGAGCATACGTATTTTGTTGAAGGAAAAATCAAAGGACACACTTTAATTTAATATGCCACAGCCTTTCCAAATGGGGACAGTCTCTCAGATATTGATTTTGAGCTTTGGCATTGCATGAGCCTGTTTCTCCAGTTGGTTATCATGAGATAAGTTTTTTTTTTTTCTTCCTAGGGGTTTAATTCAATCACACCCACAGTGGAATAGAGGTGGGCTGTAGGACAATTTGCATGGAGAGGGGTTGATTCTTTGAGCAGCACAAGCCGTGATGAGGGGTGAACAGAACAGAGACTAAATGAGGGCAATGGAGACAGGAGTCTCCAATACATACGCCCAACACATTACTGCTAATGTCAACTCCTACCCCATCTCTGGCAGGGTGAGTCACCTACTTACTCAGGCTGCCTGCATGTGACATCATTCCTCCTGGCAGGGTTCCCCAAACTGGGATGAAGTCAGGGTAAGAAAGGGCTTCTTCGGTGTTGGGGAGGTAGAGGCAGGGATGTTGTGTAGGGACTCCCGGGCACAGACCCAATCCCGCCATCCCTCCCTGTCCCACCAAGGAGGTTGTAACCCTGGAGCTGCTGAGTTTCATCTGGGAGCCAGCAGAGCCGGATGTTTGCAACATTTGCTTTCACAGCAGCCTGCCAATTGTTGGGGCAAATTCCCCAGAAGGTGATGCAAGCTGGAGGCTACAAGAGCAGCGGCAAAGCCACACCTCCTGCTGGGTGACAGTGTCATCTGCAGGTGTGCTCTGTTAGAGGTTCTGAGGCCCCAGGCAACTGCACCAAAACCTGCTATATCCGCCCCCAACCTGGGTAGCCATCACTCTTCCAATAGCCTCCTGTACCCTTACCTCCGAGGCTTGAGAAAGGAATCTAATTATATGGCAGGTGTGTGAATGAATGCAGGCGATCCCTGCCAGGTCCTAACACACTAGAAATGCAGCTGATGGTGCAATGCCGTCTGAGGTGTAGGTGGCGTGGTTCAGGTTTCCCCTGAACCAAGGAGGTGAGTCCACACTGTGCTGGGGAGAGGATTCTAGGAGGCCCTGGGAGTGGAGTGGAAAAGTTAGGCGGGGAATGCAAGAAAATGGGAGAAGGGAGCATCCTGAAGCAAGGGGTCACCTGGGGCTCACCCTGCTGGGAAACTCAAGAAGACCATGTAGACTACTCTCCTCAGTTATCCCCTGTGGGCATTGATAAAGCCAGGGTATTTATACACCATAATTTTCCTTCTATCATATGCTGAGCTCTGCTTCAGGAGCATTAACTTTGTGGGGCTTACAGCTTGCCTTGCTTCCTGGCCAGGCAGGCACCCCTAGCAAAAGCCCTCAGGCCCTCAGTAGCATGGATTCTCACTAGCAGCTTTGGGAGCGCATAGGTGAGTGTTAAGGATGTGTTGGGCAGTGCCGGCACCTGCTGCAGTGTATTTATTTATTTAAAAGATTTTTTTATTAAGAGAGGGGAAAGGAGAGAGGCAGAGAGGGAAAGAGACATCAATGTATGGTTGCCTCTCACCTGCCTCCAGCTACAGACCTGGCTTGCAACCTGGTTATGTGCCCTGGCTGGGAATCGAACCAGCGACCTTTGGGTTTGCAGACCAGCTCCTTATCCACTGCGCCACCAGCCAGGGCTGAATAAAATCTTAAAAAATAAAATAAAAATAAATCAATGAAACCAAAAGTTGGTTCATTGAAACAATAAAACTAATAAATCTCCAGCCAGCATCCTAACTGGCAAAACAAACCCCTGTGTCATCAGGTTGCGGAGTGGGACTTGGGCCCTAGGTGAGGCATTCCTCAGACACAGGAAGGAGATTGATATGCCGGGCAGCCAAAACATGTGACTAAGGCCCCACTCCGGCCCTTCCCTTTTCATTTTGCATTAGGGTGTCACAATTAAAGAAGTAAAGGAAAAGTTCGATGGGTTGGTCACAGCCTACTGAAAATACCCCCAAAGTTATTGAGGTGGCCAACTGAAAAATGTTTTAAAGTTCCAAAAATAGGGAACTGGAAAGTGCTCAGTACATAAGATCAGCATTGTCTTGTCTCCACATGCCTGTTACCTTAGCTCATCCTAGGAGGCAAGGGGTGCTTCTTATCTGTTTATTGTGGATAAGAGCAGGCACTGAGTTCCTGCTTAAAGGAGGACAAGGAGGTGGCAAGGAGGAAAGGAAGCCGTTTATATTAGGTCTTCAGCTCCTGAGAGGAGTAGAATGGCACAGAGTTAGCAGGAGTAAGGAGAGGCAGGCAATGTTTTAAGAGGGCAGAAAATACTTCCATTTGGTGTTAGGAAAAGGGACTGAACAAAGGTATTTTGAAGCCCAAAGAAGCTCCTGAAGGACTCTTCTTCCCCTCCTTTTCATTCCCCAGAGTTCAGTCCTCAAATCGGCTTTGCAGGGCCAAGGCTCCTGTTCAGGAAAGGACGGAATGGAGGGAGGGAGGGAGGAAGAGAAGGAAGGAAAAAAGATAAGCGTTTAGTCTATCTGATTTTAAACACCCAGTAAATTTTATACTTGGGGTGGGGTCACTCCTCTAGACTCCTCTAGACTCTGCACCAAACCTAGAGCAACAGACAGTGTTTAGTATCAGGACACAGCGGGAGGGAGAGGCAGGCTCCGTTGGACAGCGTGGGGAAAGGCAGCATGCGGCAGCTTAGAGCTCACTGCCTTGTAAGTGCTTCATGGTGGAGTCCAAGGTGAGCCTACCCAGGAGAAAATGAATGAATGAGAAGTGGAGCTCATTTCCACCTCAGGGTGGAAAGAACGAAAGGGTTAGAGATACCAAGGAAGGAAGAATTAGAACCTATCAAGGATGAAAGTACAGCAGTGTTTTTTTACTTACTAATTGCCAAAAAGGTAGTGGTCAGGTGTGACTCCAAACACTTAGAGAGGAAGTCCCATCTCAGTTGCTGGATGCCAAGTGAAGAAATAAAGGAGCCTTTGGCCCTGGGGTTGGTGTGGCTTGGATGGTATAACTCAAGCCTCAAACCAGGGACCGTGGCCCACGTCAAGCCTTACCTCACAATGAAGCTGAGTGTGGAAACCATTGACTGGCATCAGGTTGCTTAGCATTGGACTTCGCCACTCTTCCTTCTTGCGCTGGTTGATTGAACTTTATTTTGGAATTGTGGGGCATTAACATGCCATCAAAGGTCAGTGCTACCCAAAAATGGTTCACTCAGCAAGGTGTGACGTTCCTCTGCATCCTTCCACCTCGTTCTTCCATTTAGCCCAAGTTCATTGTTTCCTGGCGTATTTTTTTGTGTGTGTTTATTTTTGAAAAGATTAATAGGTATTCACATACATTTTCTTTTTTCTCTTTTAACACAAAAGGTAGCATTTTTTGCACTTTCCTCTTTTCACGGAACAGTCCCTCCTGGAAACCATTCTACAATCAGTTCAGAGAGATCTTTCTTATTTCTTCTTAGAGTTGCTTAGTAATCCATTGTACGTGTGTACTAAAGAATATTCTTACCCAGCTTTTAAACCTTGATAACTAATTCAATTTTTAAAAATCAAATAAAACCTCTCTGTGGGCTGTGGATTTGTCATCTCCAGCCTGTGCATTTTGCATAGGTTTAAACATTGCTGAGGGAAAGAGAGGGCCCTGGGACAGGGAGATGGTGGAGGCAGAGCCAGGCAGCTCATAGATAGGGGTTGAGAACATTTCCCAACACTGGGAGAAGGCCGTGGGTACCAGAGTGATTGGGACCCTCACCCCATGTCCCTCCCAGTGCACAGAGAGGTGACAAGCATCACGGAGTGGCTGTAGGGAAGAGGCTCTGAAGGAAGCTCAGCTCCTGAGCTCCAGGTACCAGACCCCTCAGCCTCAGCAAAGCCCAGCATTCACTTCGTGGAGTGGAAGCAATAAAGAACCCTCCTTCAAGGGGCATATCAAGTGCGGACCAGGAGCCTTCTGGTGAACACTCTGCCCTTTGGAAGACCCCCACAGCTTTCACAGATTGGAGGGAGTCCAATTATTGTGTTTCTGTCATCCTAGGATGGGGCAAGCGAGACTGAGAGGTCACATACATTTTCCCTCTCTGTATTTACTTTCTTGTTTGTCACTGAAATGCACAAGGCTGTTAGTAGGTCAAATAGTATTCAGAGAAACAAGTGTGACATTTCTTACCCCCTGTCTGTGGAGCTCAATTCATTTCCCCTTCATATCTCCTATTGTATTTTATTCTTACAGAACTCTTGTCAGGAGGATATTTTATTTCCACTTTATACATTTCAACTTTATAAGACCCAGAAAGATTAAATTTCTTGCCCAACACTACACAGCAAATAAGTGGCAACACAAGGATTTATACCCTACGTCTGACTCATAAATCCCTGGACCATCTTCTCCCAAGAGTAATTCCTGACCCCACAATAAGTTCATGATCACAGAAATCATAATCTTTCAGACCTGAAAGATTCACTTTGGTGTGTTTGTCGCTCAGGAAGTGCAGAGCAGTCCACAACACTACTGCGTACTGTAGAGTCCGTCCAAGTAAATCTGTAAATACCCGGGAGTGATTCTGAATAAACAGATGAAGTAGTCATGAATATTTATTTGACATGTTTTACAAATTATATAATTCAATTTCTCTTCTTGGTTGGGAGAGGGGCACCTTCATTCCAAACAGGAGAAGAAGCCATAAAAACTCCGAGAAGAGCACTGAGTGAATTAATGCCTCTGTGAAAGTGGGCCGGACGTTTTTTTGTTACAACTGTCTTCTCAAAATTAAATGCAACCTTGAATAACGAGCTTAAAGACACAGCGAGGCAGGGTCTGGGAGGACAGTGAGGGCGAGGTGGCTGCCGAACAGGAGGAAGTCTGGAACCCGCAGGGCCCCTTTCCCTGTCGCTGGGGCAAGTGCAGCATTTCCTCTTGGTGTCTCTCTGAGCATTTGGCTTTTCCCTCTTCCCTCTTTTTCCTTTTCTGTGCATGGGGTGGAAAATGGTTGTGTAGACCCTCGGCTCCTTTCATGCATAAGAAAAGAAATCAGTCAACCAGCTGAATTCTCTTGCAGTGAAGGAGTGTGAGTTTAGTAGGAGATGAAGAGTCTAAAGTAAAGAGAGGCTGTTTAGAAGTGACCTTTCAGCAGGTGCAGCAAGGGCCCTGCATGGGTGGAGAGTGCAGAAGACAGTGGGCCAGATGAAGGTCCAGAGGCTCCTGAAAGGTAAATTTGCAAATTGCCTGAGGTCATGTTTGAAGAGACAGATACAGGATTTGAACCCAGATCTCTGATTATAACTATGCGTCTGTAACTGTGAAACAGGAATGGCTTTCTTTTCCCTGACTCCTTCTCAGGTTGGGTGGGAAATTCAAACAGGGTGCTCACAATGTCCTAGGAATTAAAGAGTACTCTCTAGATGGGAAAGTCCTGGTACTGCCGTACCCACCAAGGTCGGACGATACCTATAGATCCCAGGTTAGTCTGGGGCAAGCGAGACTAAGTTATGCAAACACAGGAGTGGATCCTGCATTTGTTAAAATATTCATGCTCCAGTTAACATAAATTTTGGTATTATTTTGATTGCTAGAAATCATGCATGCATGCGGTATTATTTACCTAGGTCACTTTCTCATCATCTATTTAAATTTTGTGTCTCAAGGTGGAGGTGAGCACCTCTCTCTCCTGTCCCTCATCCTGCACTGGCGTGGTTCACTTACAGCAGGTTTCCCAAACTGGGGACACACAAGTACAAAAGTTTAATCCTTGGGGACATTGCTATAACATTAAATAATACTAGTCACTTCGTGAGGATGTTAGTTTTCCTTTTCCACCTTCTCTTCCGTTGCCGTGTCATATTTACATATTAACAAGCATGCATACCATCCTCTGCCCAGAGAGGTAATGTGATTTTGCCTTGGGGGCATAGCAAGGGTGAGAAGCGGGGCTACTGTGCAGGAACCTGGCCCCACGCCCTGTGTGTTTGACAGGATCATGAGTGCAGTCACGTTGTGTGCAGAAGAAATGCTGCATTAGCTCTGGCCCTGCTTGCTGCTCTGCAGTCTCTCTGGCGAGAGCGGGCAATCCTCATGACTCTGGTTTGGTGGAAGGCTGGAGTGAAGGCCTTTGAGGCTGGCCAATTTGATGTTTCAGAGGGTGGTGATAAAGATGAAACTTTTCCTTGGGTTTAGTAAGCTCAGGGAAGGAAAAAAGGTCTCATGTAGTTGTGCATGCAGGAAGGAAGGAAGGAAGGAAGGAGGGAAGATCTGAGGTGAATCTTAACTCATCTAGCTCTGGCTGTAGTGCCCTCCCCTCACACCTCCTGAACACTCTTTACCAGCAGCCAGTTGACTTCCTGTGGCATCTTCCCCCCTCCTGGAACCTACATTAGATTTGGTCTGGCCTGGGACCCACACTGCTATGGAGTCTTTGTTAACCTCCTCCTGAAATGGTGTTCTGTTTTTCACAAATACTAACCAAGAGCCTACTATGTGCAAAGCAAACTACTTGGCACAGGGAACGCCCCTAAGAGTAAGCCAGAAGGGGTGAGGGTTCTGCTTTCCCAGGCAAGAACAGGGATAACAGGTATTAAGCCACTCATACTGCCGTGAACAGGCCTAGGGACCTCACACCAGCCTCCCCTGCACTCCTCACAACAGTCCTGAGCAGGGGAAACTGAGTCTCAGGTGGCATTGATGTACCATATATGTCCTGTTAACGTGTTGATCCTCACAACTACACCAGAAAGAAGATACCACCATTTCCTCAATTTACAGATGTAGATGCTGAGACTTGGAGAGATGAATGACATGCCCAGATGTGCTCTGGGCTGCTACATGCTGCAGCCAAAATTGAAACCCAACCTGCATCCCAGGCTTTTTCTTTTATTTTTTAATTTCCTTTTCTAATTATTGTTCTCTTACAGTTATCCCAATTTCCCCATTACTTTCCCCATTAATTTGCCCACCACTCCCACTATCAGTCTCCACCCTATTGTCCATGTCCATGGGTCATTTATACTAGTTCCTTGACTAGACTTTTCCCTTTTTTTCCTGATTCTCCTCCTCCCTTTTCCCTCTGGTCACTGTTAATCTGTTCCTTGCTTCCATGACTCTGGTTCTGTTTTGCTTATTTGTTTGTTTTGTTCATTAGGTTCTTGTATTGGGTGCAATCATAAGGTATTTGTCTTTTTGAAATAAGCCCGGCTTATTTCACCAAATATAATACCCTCCAGTTCCATCCATGCTATTGCCAAAGGTAGGAGTTCCTTTTTTTTTTTTTGCTGTGTAGTACTACATTGTGTAAATGTACCAAAGTTTTTTGATCCATTCATCCACCGATGGGCACTTAGGCTGTTTCCAGCACTTGGCTATTGTAAAGAGTACTATGAACCTAGGGGTTCATAGGTTTTTCTGAATTGCTGTTTCTGGATTCTTCTGGTAGAATCCTAGCAGTGGAATTGCTGGATCAAGAGGCAATTCCATTTTTAGTTTTTTGAGGAAATTCCATACTATTTTCCACAGTGGCTGCACCAGTCTGCATTCCCACCAACAGTGCACCAGGGTTCCCTTTTCTACGCATCCTCACCAGCACTTGTATTAAATATTTAGAGAAGAACCACACCCCAGATTTTATCATCAGGGCCTGTGTGATACCCATAGTTAAGAGACTGACATCCCACCAGCCCTGGAAGGGACAAGTCCCTACTTGAAGGATATATGTTAGCCAGGAGACCCCTATGTTTCCTTTGTTGGAAAGTAACAATTTTTTTTGAGGGGGTGGGGATGGAAAGGGGCGCAAAATACCCTGTGGTGTTAGGTCCTTTTTTCTGAAACAGGGATCACCATGACTTTCATACCTGCCTTTTTTGATAAAAGAACAAAATTGAGGGCTTTGCATTTTTCCAACCTCTGTGCAAAGTGGACCTTTTAAAAATGGTAAACAAATAAAGAACTGACATGTGTACAGTTTACAAAGGGCTTTAGTGCTTTTGATTCTTTTTTTTTTTTTTTTCCCCTCCCCTCCTGCTTTTGATTCTTAATATAGCTAATAGAAGGGACAAGGGCTGTTAGCTGGCATCAGGCAAGTCATGCTGAGCAAATGCAAAACTTCCAGGGCTCAATTCAGTATGTTTCACTGCAGTCACCGGGTTGTCTCTCTGCTGCTATCTATCTGTCATTTAAATTAGGTAAGGATGTGACACTTCCACTTAGCACAATGGCTGCCATGTCATCATCAGGGCTTAAATGGTGTCAGCTATTATTCTGTTTTATGCCACTGTTGTGATTGTTGTCATCACTCCTCTGTGGAGGCATTTGTCCCAATAGCAGAGACTCTGGTTTGGGATGAGAGATGACATGATAGGAAGTGTGGAGTTTGCAGCATATTGGGCTTTGGGTTACCTTGAACATGTTGCTTAATTCATCTCACCCTTGACTGTTTTAATAGGATGATAGAAACAACCACACCCATCTTTTACTCATGAACTGTTGATCACCAGCTCAGTTTAGTGCACAATGACCAACATTTAAAAAACAAAATAAAATAGAGCAGGATGAAATAGAAAATGCCATAACACATTATACGCAGGGTGGTTTGATGGATTGATTATTTATAAGCATTTATAAGTATAATGCGTTTCAATAGAAAGTGAATCTCTTAGTGTGGGTGATCCCTAACAGTATTAAAACACTGTTGATAAAACAGCTATGGGACATTTATACAATAGAATACTACTTAGTCATAAGAAAGAAAACTTTACCCTTTGTAACAGTATGGAGAGA
The DNA here is from genome assembly GCA_004026585.1 of Noctilio leporinus. Taxonomy (NCBI): domain Eukaryota; kingdom Metazoa; phylum Chordata; class Mammalia; order Chiroptera; family Noctilionidae; genus Noctilio; species Noctilio leporinus. The sequence continues at coordinate 53,235 of PVIW01000389.1, read as the reverse complement.
CTTAGAGAACATTACGCTAAGTGAAATAAACCAGTCAGAGAAAGACAAATACTATATGATTTCACTCCTGTGGAATCTAATGAGCAAACTGACCTAACAAGGAAAATGGGACAGACTCAGAGACAGAGAGCAGGAAGACTGTTAGTGGGCTGGGGAGGTTAGGGGATGGAGGGATTTAGCAAAAAGGAAAAAGGACTTATAGATATGGATGACAGTGTGGTGATTGCTGGGGGGAGTAGGTATAAGGGGACTAAATGGTAATGAAGGAAAATACAATAAAGATGAAAAATAGATAAAATAAAAAGTAAAAACACTGTTATTAAGATTACAGGCAAGATAGGTAAAGCAAGTGCTAGGTGCATAGTAAATGATCAAACAGTCTTTGTTTTCACCATCACCTTTATCTCCAGACAAGCCAGGAGAATCCTTGGCTATCTACCTATGTTGAACCAGATGGTCCACTGATCAGACAACCGATGGACAGCTCAGGTGGCTTGGCCAGGGCTCCGTATCCTGCTGACCTCAGAACTGCCTGGAGAAGCCCATTCAAAAGGCAGATGACCAAGACCAGCCCAAACCTTCTGAAGCTAAGCACCACCGGAGAGCAGACTGAGCCTGTCTTGAAGGAATGAAGGTGCCTTCCAGGCGCACTGTGCCAAAAGTTCTCCAATCATTTAATACCTGGCATCCCCTCTCTAGTTCAAAAGGATTGAAACAGCAACTGACATGCCGATTACTGCTGAGCAGCTGTGTCCCCAGCTCAGATCAGAGTGGCATCTGTTTAGAACAGAACATCTTGTTATTCTGGGTCTTTTGCTACAGCAGTGCAAGCGTGATGGGACACATAAGAGACATTGAGCAGATATTTATCAAACCCCTACCATGAACTAAAAAGTTAATTTAATTGTGCCTACCTTTTGCTAAATAACCTCCACACTGTCATTAGAATGACCCTTCTTCTACCATGCTCTGATCTTGTCACTCTCCCGATGCTAACCTTCAACAATGGCCTGCTAGCTATAGGATACATGTGGAATTCCTTAATGAGACATCCACACCTTTCCTGACATGATCCTTACTAAGCCCTTTGCTTCCTTCTCTGAGATCCTGGCTTCATAACTTACTCTCTATTTCCCTTTGAACTTCCAGTACCTTCAGTAGGCTTTGTTTCTGTATCTCATTCCAAGCAGAGAGGAAGGCTATTCAAATGCCTTCGTCTCTGCTTGAAATGTCTGTCCCATCTTGGTCACCTACTGACTTTCCATTCATTTTTCATGCTCAGTTCACCTCTTTTGCAAAGTCCTCAAGTTTAATTACATTTTCCATTGAAAACATATGAACCTAAGGGATATGTTCATAAATAAAGATGATAAATTATAGTCCATTTGTTTAGTTGCCTGTTTCCAAAAAGGCATCTCCAGGTGGGCATATACGAATTATGACATTCACCAAATAAATAAAGTCAACCAACCTTTATTAAAGACCTGCTAAGCACCAGGTGAAAGATCCAGCCATGGTAGGCTGTATAATGGCCCTCCAAATCAGCCACCTCCTAACCCCTGGAACCTGCCTATTACCATATATGGCAAAAGAAACTTTGCTTATGGGAGTAAGTTAAGGATCTTCAAATTATGATCCAGAGAGAATTCAGGATTGTCTACTGGGCCTTAAATATAAAATCACAGATGTCCCTATAAGAAGGAGCAGTGGGAGTGACCCAGAGCAGTGTGAAGACTAAAACAAGATGCTACACTGGCTCCTTTGAAAGATGGAGAAGAGAGCCCAGCCAAGGATTGCTGTTCCCAAAGCTGGAAAAAGCAATAGAACAGCTTTTCCCTGAGAGCCTCTCGTGGGAGCAGGGACCTGCCCACACTTTGGTTTCAACCCAGGAAACTGCCTTTGAACTTCTGGCCTCCAGAAATTCTAAAGGATGAACTTGTGTTGTTTTGAGCCATTAAACATGTGATAATTAAACCTACTACACCAGATAGCATGAATTAGAGAGCAAACATTACAGACAGTAATTATAGTGCTTCTCCAACATACACAAGAATGACTTGGAATGGGTTTACAGGGCAGATTCTGGCCCACAAGGTCTTGGAAGAGCCTGAGATCTGTGTTCACAGACTCCTGAGTGAAGACCATGTTGTTTGTCCAGGGACCAGGCTTTGAGTAGCAAAGTACGAGAGAGCAGTGCGGTGAACCTAAGTGTACTGATCAGAATGAAGAGTTTTAGAGAGGCAGTGAGGCCACATTGTTTTAGAGAAAAATCTGAAGGGCCGGAAGCTGTACAGTGATGACCTGGGTGTGGGTGTAGGACGCTAGAGATCACTCAGTGCCTGGCGTGGTCGAGAGTCTGGGGGCTGCTTGCTTTCTGTCTCTGTCACCTCCACCAACCCTATAGAGCACCACCTGAATGCGTCTTTGGCAGGTGAAGACATGGATTGAAGGACTTTGGCCACATCAGCATGGGGTCAGATGGGATGGGGCCAGAATTATATAACTCCAAAATAAATAGTTAAGTTCCCTACTTTCTTCCATCATCTTCTCTTGATCATCAATAATATACATGTACTACTGGACTTTGCAGAAAGCAATGATTTTCTGATTTCTGGGATCTACCTCAATGGACATATTAAAGTCCTCCCATGAAATAGGCTTATGTCACCAGGGATTGAAACTGGAGTTGCCGAGACCACGGCTGAGAAGGAGTAAGAGCTTTTGCCAGGGCATCCTTTTAGGTAAAGTGACGATCCAAGCACTGAGTGGGCATGGAGGGTCCTCTGTAAAGCGTGGGGCTGGGAGGTAGAGAAGTAAAAGGCACCCTCTACCTGCCAGTGGGTAGAGGAGAAAGTGGAACAAGGAAGGCTCACAGAGAGTTCTACCTGGGAAGCCAAGGGCATTCAGCAAATCTCAGGGGGCAGGAACAGGGATGGAATGGGAAGACAAAACTAGAATGGGACAGCAGCAGGAACTGAATAGCAACCACTGAGGGAAACTGTGCCCTTTCCCCTCACCAGGTCAGTGGCTCCATTGGGTCCTCCTCACCAGGAGAAGGGTTATACTGGTGCTACAGGTGGTGAGGAAGATCAGAACTAACCTCCATGAAGACCCCATTACTCTCAAATTGGCATAAAAATGACTGATGCCTTCAAACAGCCTAGCTGTCTGTTGTTGGTCTTTATGCATTACTCCTTTAATGATCCCAGATGGAACAGGATGACCTAAAATGCATGGTTGCCATAGAGTTCATACAAGTTCTGAATGGCCAAGGATTGTAGAAGCAAGCTTTTTTTGTATGTTGTGTTGTTCTGTGGCATAGAAAGTATAGGAGAATCTTGAATTAAAACAAACAGAAGAGTTCAAGAACATCAGAGGTTAGGAGGAGAAAGGAGAGCATAAGTTTAGGCAGACAACTTAATTTTATGGTGACATCTATGACTGCTGGTTGACATTTATACAATGTATGATATAGAGGGTCCTTCCCTCTAATTCCTCCTGTGCCCACCCCCTCTATTCACCTTTCCAAGGCTCCTATCCCAGTCCCCAATGCTACTTTTCTTGCCTGGGCAGCAGATTTTATAGATTTTAAAAAGTACGAGTGGTGAGGAAGGACAATTGTATTGCAGGCATCAGGGAAGCAGCATCATGGACTCATTAAGAATAATGAATTTTTACCATCATCATAAATTTTACCATTAGAAGTGGATTGAGCCCCAGCTTTACTTGGAAAAGTTCCTTAATCCTCTCTGGGTCTCCGTTTCTTTATCTGCAAAGTGGGAAAGGAAATAGCATCAACCTACCTGATAGTCTTGGTGAGGGTTAAATGGGAAAATGCTGAAAAAGCACTTGGGCCAGGGTTCAACAACCTTTTTCTACTATGGGTCAGGAATAAATGTTTTACAGGTCACAGGTCGCTATGGCAATACCTGCAGCCATCAAAGTGGAGCCAAAGTGTAACAGGGCCCTTGGTGGGAGAGGGGGGTCCTCTGTTTCAATGGGCCCATTTTGCCTGTTGCCAAAAAAGGAAAACTCAATAACAAAGTTTGGTGAGAAAGAAAGGTATTTTGTTTATTTGAGGGGTATAGAAATGTATATTAAAGGTGCAGTTATGCTGTTAAATCCCACTCCCTTTAAAAACACCCAAAATATACAGTTCTGTCCAATAAGCTAGCTTTAAAATAGACAAGCAAAAGATACCATCTTTCAGAAACACAACAGTTCACAGCTTAGTATTCCAGTTATAAAGGTAAAGTTCCCTGCAGCTGCTGGTAGGGGAGGATCTTGAGCACACTCCCTCTTATCCCACATGTAATTCCCTATCTTTGCACAAGCTGCCTGTTTCCCTCCCCGACTTTGCCCCACCCCACCCCCACCTTCCTCAAACCCGGTGAGTTCTTTCCTGTTTCTCAGGCCCTGGGCCTGTCTGTGGGTCCTCCAGAACAGAGCGAGAGACTGAGGGCTGCCACCCTATCTTAAACTATCATGGCAGCCTGTGACACAGTGGTAGGGTGACCAATCGTGGCCGCCTGTGAAATCCTGTGCAGCCCTGTAAGTGCTTTCATCACCATTCTATGGTCAGAAACCCCCTCCCTTCTTCTTGGAGCTGAGCTTTGTCCAGACATTTGCATAACTAAGACACTAGTTACCAGCCATAGATATTGCAAAGCACCACTCTCAGGAAGATGGCTGTGCTTCAGTGTCCCACCCTGTCCCCAAACCTCTGACTATGAAGAATTTGGGGATGGCCTTCTTCCACCCTGTGACAATATGTAAATCAGTATCCTCTGTGGAGTGATCTTTTTCGTGGAAGTGCTAGTGGGAAAGGGTATGGAGTTTTCCCTTTGGGCTTTAAACCTGCCAACAGAATTCTATAATCCAAGTGTTTCGGTGTTGCTTTTTGAATATGTTGGCTCCTTAATGATTTCATTTTTATTGATTAAACCTTGGTGTATAACTGAGGCTAATTTGAGAAATAAATAATAGACAGCATGGTTCATTTCTCATTAACATAGCAAAGATTCAACTGCAGAGCCAGAGAAGGGAGCTTTTATAGCAGAAAAATTAACTGTAAGATGTAAGTAGATCAAGATAATCTAACTTGTTTATTTTTAGCTATCCCTGGGGTCTGAGTTCTTATAGCCAAGAGAACATATTGAATGAGCTTGGTCCTAGAAACACAACTCTACTCCCCTCCAACTAACAAAACATAAGCATTAATTTAAGGGCTGCAATGCCCTACAAATATTGGCAGCCTTAATGAAAAAGTTCACCAGAGCTTCTCTCCTGATGTGTTATTAGCTGGAAGGTAAAACTAATGAATTTTATCAGATTGCTAGGAGTAGAGGTAGGAAAAGATAGAATTCTTTGACAGTTTATTTCCAATTTGTCATCTGCTTCATGTTTTTCCTTATTGTTACTCCCAAGGGTGTTCTGAACTTAATGTTGCCTAATATTGTATTTCCCCCATTTACATAATATTCTTTAAAATGTCTATAATTCTGGTGCCCAAGAAGGAAAACTAGCACCAGGATCTGTGGCAGGAACCTCCCTGGGAACCTCAACAAGAATGACTGGGAAAAGTCAAAGACGATATTGATAGTTAATGCATCTGAAGTTAGGGTCCCTTTGATTGTAAGAGATGGAAACCCAATTCAGACCAGCTGAGGCAAGAAATAATTTTGTGAACACATGTAGCCAGGAATTTCTTTAATGACAGATGGCCAAAAGATGTAGGAAAACATGCTGAGCAGGTCAGAAACATAGCTACTGCAGAGTCCTACAGTAACATACCTGATTTCTCTCCTCTGTCTTTCATGGAAAACTTGACATGGGGGAACAGTTGTATAGGTTCTGTCCCACTGACCCTTACCTAAGTAGCCATGCGTTCTTAGGCAAGCACTGAATGTTGCCAAATCCCCTTATACGGTACCACCGTTCTAGTCTTGCACATAGCATTATTCAGACAACTGGACAAGATGCAGTGTGAAAGCACTTTGTAAATACATAAAATTGTTCATCGTGTTTGTTTTTTGGGCCCTTTTAAACCCACCTGTTTCTTGTAAGAGTTGGTGGAAGAGGAGGCCATAGAGAAAGTTACCTGATCAATGTGGAAAGAGAAGAAAGGTTTTCAAAATCTATGCATCCCACAAAAGGATCTGCTCTTTCATGTTAAATATCTATGGGATGAGAAGCAAGTGTCTTCTGCATGTGAAGTTTCAGGCTCTCTTTTAGTTAGAATGTTTTTTGTTTTTGTTTTTGTTTTTATTTTCAAAGAATTACTCATACCTGGCCATAATTGAAACCGGTGTCTTCAGGATGCTTGGGATTGTCAAATGGCCTTCAATTTTGCATAAGTACAAAGTACTTTTTCCCATCTTGGTGAACTAGTCTTAGGGAAGAGTCATGGGATGAAGGTACATCCGCATTGTTTAACACAAGTGAATGGCAAGCTCGTCACAGAGTCCTGCGGAGGTACCACATGTGTGGCTCTGAAGGAGGCCACTGCTAATGTGGTGGGAGTACTAGGCAGTGCTGTGCATATTGGATCATAATTTCCCTTGTTAAAAATTCGAAAGAATTCTCTAGCTCTTTTGTTCAGCCTCAGCTTGCTATTCTAGACTTTCTTCCTTTCAGGTTGATTTTCTCCTAGGGGCCGAGCAGTTCTCCTGGCAACTGGTTTGCGTGGGCTCCCCCACCAAGTCCTGGCATGTGGCACATGGCTGAACCCCATTGTTGGCAGGTTGCAATTTACTTTCCCAGGACATGGCTCAGTGCCCATGGGAATCAGTTGATGAAAACAGATGCCCAAGAGAAGGAGCGGTCACAACCTCACAGATCTTCCTCACATTTAAAAGCCTTCTCAAACTTCTCTGCATGTTTTACACGTGACCAACTTGTAAGGCAGGTACCTGAATGCTATAGGTTAGGGTGTAGAAGGATGGTACTGTAGGGCATGTAAGAAATAGAGCAGGTGAGAGAAAAGGGAAGGTAACTTAAAGCACCAATGTTCTGTCAGGGTGCTGAAGGCTAAACCACCTACATCTGCCAAAGGTGGGCCAAGGATTACCTGTATCTCATCACCCCAGCTGAAAGTCCTGGCATGAGAATTTAAATGTTTATTTTCTGTCTTTTTCAAACTTAGGGATTAGGTTTCTTTTTCTTTTTTGGTAGGAAAAGCTTTCATTCTATTCAAACCTTTCTTATATTTTATAGCCAATTAAGGTTTTTGCTTTAAAGGTTAGGCATAATCCCAACCTCCTTCCCAAAAAGAGAATGTTAAGTTGTTTCATGAATGTTCTTCTAAATAGATAGTTATGGAAAAAATTATTTGAGAAAAGTGTATACTTTTCTATAATTTACTGTAATTTAAATATTTCACAAGTTGTTGCATGTCTAGGTCATCCTCATCCCCCTCCCCCTGCCACATATGTACATTTAGAGCTGGGATAAATAGCTGGAGTAAATTAAACATTTTTTAAAAAAGAAAACCAGCCCCGATTGCTGTGGTTCAGTGGGTCTGGCACTGTCCCATGAACCAAAAAGTCATCAGTTTTATTCCCAGTCAAGGCACACCTCTGGGTTGCAGGTCAGGTGCCTGACTGGGGGTGTGCTAAAGGCAACTGAGTGATGTTTCTCTCACTTGTCAATGTTTCTTTCCCTCTCTTTCTCCCTCTCTTCCCCTCTCTCTAAAAGAATAATAAAATCTTAAGAAAAAGAAAAGCAATAACACTTACAGAACATAATTAAAATGCATAAATGGTTACAAAATTATCAGTATTAAGAAATAATAAAAATAAACATTGAAGTACTTGGGAGTATGTTAATCTAATCATTTTTATGATTTCATTATTGTGCTGACCTACTTTTTGTGGCAAAATGACTTGACCATTTATTTTTCAACAAAATTAATTTATTCATCTATGTAAGATCTATTTATTAAGTTCCTGGAAGAAAATAACATGTAACAAAAGATCCCAACACACCAAGAGCTTATGTTCTCATGGGAGATAGAAAAAATTAAAACAAATAAGTAAATAATATAAATAGAAAAATATCAAATATAGAGGTGGTGTGCAGAAAGTGAAAATGTGAGTATGTAATAGAGTGTGGCCTATGGTAGGACTCTTTCAGGAAAGAACAAGGGTCCTGAGGATTCCTAGTGAAACTGGTGCCAGACAAGCAAAGACCAAAGGGAGCATATTCTAGGGAGAGGGGACAGCTCCCACCAAAGCACTATCATGGGGATGATTCTGAAATATTCCAGGAAGAAGAATGAGAGGGGTCAGAGGCAGACAGGGTCCAGAATGTGCCAATGTTGTCAGGCAGAAAAGAAGGCTTAACTTTATTATAGGCATAATTGAAAAATACTAAAAGGTTTTAAGCCAGAAAGTGACATGATATTATTTATGTTTTCAAAAAATCATTCTAGATGGTGAGTGAAGAATGGAGTATAGGAGCAAGAGTAGAAAGGAAGGGGAGACCAGTCAGGAGGCTGTTGTAGGTCTAGATGGGAGGTGATGGTGGCTGAGACCAGGTGTCACAGAAAAAATGGGAAGAAATGGGTGGATTTGGGGTATGAATCAAATGCTAAATGAATAAGACTTGTTTATGGAATGTAAGTAAACAATGCAGGAAAAAAAATAAACAGAATCAAGGATCATTAGCTAATGGAACTGAGAAGAATAGTTATTTTTTCTGATAATCATTTTTTGAAAAATTGCAGATCTGGGCACTTATTATAATACAGAGCATATTGTGGATTTTAATAATAATAATACCATCTTCCATTTATTTAATGCCTACCATGTGCTGGTCACTGTTTTCCTAACTCTGTGTGTCAGAGGAAACAAAGATGTATGTACATTGAATTAAATTTTATTCCTTTCATCTCACTAAATTACAAAATGGCCCTTATTTTCCATATGGCCTTTGCCCCTCTGAGGATTGCATTGCCAAGGAAACAGATTGTTAAGCAGAAGTACTGTAGCTAAATCCTATTAAACATGCAATAATTCAAACAAAACACACAAAGCCAACCAGCACTTGGGTCTGGAATATTGGCTCCAAATGTCCCCTTCTTAATGCCTAACTATAGTATACCTAATAAGGTTCAATGGTTAAATGCCTGTTAATTCTACCCAGAATTCTGTACTTGTACATTCCTGCCCCAAATCCCCACTCCGAATGTCAGAATTTTTCATTAATCTCCCCAAATGGTATTTTCGCATAATGAACTCTGCATGCCGCTAGCTCCAAACGGAAGAGAAATAGGCAATTCTTTTCCTTTCCTCAGTCAGATTTTTCCTTTGTAAAACATTAAGTAAAACTTCTTCAGTACCTGTATATGTTCAAATATGGCTGGAAAAAGTCCAAATTAGAGACCAACTAGTCCAAATCTGTTTTACAAATAAGGAATCTGAGGTTCCGAAAGATCGATTTATGTCTCCAAGGTCACATATATTAATGGGTAATATATGCCCACTTACCCTGACTGTTGATCCAATACTATCTTTATTTGTTTTAAGGTTGTTCCTCTTACTGTCCCTCTTCTGAACATCCTGACTACCCTTTAGTATGAATTCTTTACTTCCTGTTTCACTTCCATGCTTTGCACTCCAGCCTTATCCTTACTGCTCATCCCTGTCTTCCCCTGCCTGCTCCTCAAATGCAGCTTCTTACTTCAAATCCAACTTCCGAGGTTGCCATTCACTTGCATCACAATTGCTCAGGCTCCTCCATCCCCTTAGATGATCAGTGCATTTACACATCAACTGTGTTTTGCATAAGCATGTCTATTTTCAGTCTAGTGCACATGGATTTTGCAGTAAGGCTACCCTCACCTGCTGCTGTCATTTCATTTAAAAAACAAAACAAAACAAAAAACCAGTGGAGTTAGAAAAAGTACAATTGGAATCAATGTACCATATATGGAGAAATTCTTCATATTTAGAAATTTTCACTACTAGGCTTATTGGATGAGAAAGGTAAGTCCTGGTGGGCGTAAGAGGCAAGGAGTTAAATAGAAACAAACCTTCTGCCAAATAAATGAGTGCCACTTGGGTAGTGCAAGCAGATAGTGAAGAGAAAGTCAAGGGTAAGAGGAATTGAGGAATGCAGCATCAGCCTGGAACCTGATTTGGTAGAAATGGACGGACATTTTTAGGAACAAGAAAACACAACATTCAAACTTTGTTTTGCTCCCTCATGTTACAGTGTAAGGTTACCTATCTGACACTCCTATGTCTCCAACTATTTACATAAAATCTAGTCTTGGGAAAAACAAGAAGCAGGTTCTGTCCTGGATTTGGGTGGACGCTTGGATTAAGGTGTGGGGGGAGATCTCAAAATATGGAATGCAGAACTAAGATTCATTGAAGCTAGAAATTATACCAGAGGTGATTAGAAAAAATGTAAGCCCTTAGGGTTTGAATAAATTCTGGGAGTAAATTGAGTTTTGCCCTGGAATTAACAGGAGGACTCAAGTCAAGTTATTCTAGATGTGAATGGGTCATGAACCACAAACACATGACAGGCATTGGGGATAGAAGGGTGAAGAGGGTCTATTCTTGTCCTCCAGGAGTTCATCAAGACAGCTAGGTATGGAAATAACCAAGTTACAAGGCAAAAGCTGGTTAAAGACAGGAGCTGCTCATTCATGTCCGCCTTTGGCAGGGCACTTTCTACACCTTACACAGTAAATGGGAGCTGACTCACAACAAGGCTGGCCCCTTGCGCTGACATTTGTCAGGTAGATTGCTGGAAAGAAACCAGATCTTTCCTCGGTCCACTGAATTGGCTATTTGATTAAAAAAAAAAAAATAGCTGCCTTTTTACTTATTTAGTTTTATTCTTTCACTTAATAACTATCTATGGAGCATCTATCTACTTTTGCCAAGCATGGCAGTAAGTGCTTACGGTACACTGATGGACCAAAATGGAGACGTGATTCCTCCATTGTAGAGTTCAGACTCTAGAGGAGGAGAGGAGCATCAGTTAAAGAATTGGACAAAGCAGTGTGATATTGTAGCACTGATAGGGATTATGAAGGAGAGGTACATGGTGATAAGAGAACTTATATATAACCAGGGGAACTGAACTAATTAAGATGCCAGAGGAGGCTTCTCTGAGAAGCTAAGATGTGAATGATGAATAAGAGTTAACGGGCAAAGGCAGGCAGGGAGTCATTTCAGAGTGAGGGATCAGTTGGTGCAAAAGTCCTGTGACATCCATGAACTGAACTGAGGCCAGTGTTGTAGGAGTGGGATGAACAGGGAGGGGGCATGTGGCTCAACACACAGCCAGAGGGGTGGACAGGAGCCAGCTTACAGCCTTCATTAGTCTGTCTGGTAAACGCAGTGGGAAGTCATCAAGGTGTTTCAAGGAGAATGTGATCATATTTCAATATTGAAAAACTATAGCTGTAGGGAAAAGTGACACAAGGCAGTGGTTCCCAGATAGATATTTTTGCAGAAGTCTGTGATAGCTTATGTATGTTCATGTTAATGGACTTGACAGATGTTCAGAAGATAAATTCAATAAAGTTTGGTGACAGTTCGGAGCTAGTAGTATCGCAGTTTGGTTTTACTTAGACACAAACTCTGAGACAAAGATTCAAGTAATGTATTGGAGTAATAGGCTTCTTGGTATGGGAGTGGGGAAGGCAGCTTCTAGAAGCTGAGGTATTAAGCCAGCTACCATGGCAGGTAATTGAAACTTGGTTAATTCTGGGAGCCAGTGAAGAATTATGCCTTAGAATTATCCCAGCTGAGGGGCAAAGAAGCTGTGCTATCGATATACCAAATTGCACTGGACATTGGTTAAGGACTGACCAGTGCAATTTGATATGTCCAACCTGCCTTCTATGGATTTAGAAAAATTCTTCAAAACAGAGATGTAATAACTGGCTGTTAGAAGTGGAATGGAACTCAATGTAATGATAGGACCTGAGGGATCTGGTTGAGCACTGAATGTGTCTGCTGCAGAGGGTGAAGGTAGGTGTGAAGGACAACTCAGATTTCTGGGTTGAACAACTGAGATCAGAAACATTGGGCAATGTTGCATGCTAGTTAATGCCAGGCCCTGGGAATGCCAGCCAGGCCCAGTCCTTGCTTTCATGGAACTTACAGTCTAACAAGTAAACTGTTGGGTTGGGTTGGCCAAAAAGTGTGTTTAGTTTTTTTTATAAAATAAAAGACACATTTTTTTCATTTTCACCAATAACTTGACTGATTTGGATACATTGAGTCTTTTGACTATCTCCCACATGCTATAATGTTGATTATTCTCAATGTGTTGATTTGATCACTATCATCTGGAGCTGCTCTACCTGACCATGGAGCATTGTCCAGTGAGAAATCGCCAGCATGAAACTTTGCAATCCATGCTTGACACATTTGATCATTCATAGCACCTTCTCCATACACTGCACAAATGTTTTGTTTTTTTTTTTTTTTGGCATTTTGGCTGTGTTTTTACCCCTCTTGAAATAACAAAGCAAAATAGACCAAAAATATTGCTCATTTTCCTCCATCTTCAATATTAAAATCTCTACATGAAAATCTATTTCATAATTTAACATGCACACTGATATGACCACTGTCACAATGCAATCTAACTTGTTTTAAATGAAATTAAAGACAACTAAATGCTACTAGAGCCATCATACAGAAAAAATAAACTTTTTGGCCAACCCAGTAGTTAGTGAAAACACCCAAGGATGTTTTCCAGGAAACAGTCAGATAGACTTTGGGTGCTGCTTGTTCCTAAACTCAAAGGAATTACTGAGGGAATAAATCCATTAACTGAGCTTGGGCTGGTGCCAGTCCCTGGAGAGTCAACAGTGACCTGTTTACATCTTAATCCTGGACAGAGGAGAGAGAGCTATTCCTCCAATGAGAGGTGGTTTCAGAAGTGGGGAGTATTACTGCAGACTTAGTGGTTCCAAACTACAGAAGTGCATGCTCTCACAGTTCTGGAGGCCGGAAGTCCAAAATCAAGGTATTATCAGGGCCCCACATCCTCTGAAGTCTCAAGGGAAGGTGCCTTTCTTGCCTCTTTCTGCTTCAGGCGGCTCCAGGTGTTCCTTAGCTTGGGGCAGCACCACTCCAGTCTGCCTCCCTGTTCACATGGCCTTCTTTGTTGTTTCTCTGTGTCTGTGTGTCTCAAATCTCCTTCTTTCATTTATAAGGTCACCAGTCATTAGAATTAGAGTCTACAGTAAATCTAAGATGATCTCCTCTCAAGTCACCTTCACCAGTATTATGGGTTCAGAGTTAGATGTATCTTTTGGGGGCTACTATTCAGTTCACCACAGGGGCTAAGATAGACTAATAGATGTTACAATAGATTAGGAGTTTTAGCAAAACTACATTTAGTATTTTATCTGACTTTAGGCCATACAGATGTATGGTCAGGAAAAAACATGTAAGTAATGTCTCAGATTGCGTTTTGGGCTCTGTGGGATGTAGCAGCTTTAAAAGAAAAACTCCAGGGTGGTGGAAGGAGGTGAAGTTCACAAATTAACAAAGAAACACAAACAGAACAAAATAATCAGAAGGAACACTGCAAGATTCACATGGGAAATTAGTGAAAAAAAAAGAAAAAAAGGAAAGTGAAGTGTTATTGACAATCATGATTAAGTAAGGAATAAAGTCTTGAAGGTATAAAAGGAAAATGAGGGATGTTATAGTCAAGAGAGTATCAAATCTAGGCCATACCTATAAAATAAAAGTATATGGACTTAAATATGGGACCTTTAAATGGATCTTTAAGTTCCTTCAGGAAATACTTCTTCCAGTTGTATCTGATGTAATGTCTAATGTAACAACTACCTAGATCAAAGACACACTGCCACCAATTATTGGCCAAGTGACCTTGAAACTCTGAGTTCTTGGGTATACACATGGCCAAAATAGTTCCCAAGAATAGATTACCTTCTAGCATATTAAAAGTCTTTGGAAAATCTAATAGGCTTAGCTCAATTACTTCAGTAAACCATACAAGTCATAGATTCCTGGTCATTAAATTGGGTGCTAACTTAATGGGTTGACTATTGATCCCTGGTCCATTCACCACATATCAAGGGAAGTCAGAATGAGGGGTCTTATGGTAGATAGATGTGTTCCTTCCAGGGCCATGGCTGGAATAATCGCAAAATGGTGCCTAGATTAAACAGATTGCAAAGGGGTACAATGAGCAGTGTCCATGCTATAGAGTAGGGCTGGTTGAAGAAGTGAGCATAGAGGAACTGACATTTAAAGTATGCATAGTGTTCAACCATGGGAAAGTACAGGGGGGTAGCTAACGGGTGATAGGAAGGCAATCAAGAATTCTGAATGGAGGGGTACACATAGACCCTATTAGGGACCCCAAGTATGCCACATCAAAGACAAGTGGACCTGCGATGATCATGCCAGTAATTCCATCAAAACCTTGTGCTTCTTTCAGATAAGAAGCCAACAAGAAACAAGAAGTAGACTTGCATTTTACTTAATCACATTGTTTAAGGCATAGAGGGACATTTTCCCTTCTCAGTTCTTTAACTGAAAAGCTGGCACCATGAACGGAGTTGTTAAATTAACAAGTATGTGCCAGCACTTTCATTTATTAATTGGTATGTTCCATTTTAATTAAAATCATCCTAAATGATCACTCATTTCGCTCTGTGCAACACCAGCTGAATAAGCTGCTCTCCCTTAATTTACGAAGTTTATATTGCTTTTCCTTCCATCAGTAGTGATTCAAGGGAACCAGAAATGTAACCTTCTGCTCTTGCTTCTGTGACTAGGAAATGAGCCTCACCTTGGAGTATGTGGGTGAAAGAGAGAGAGTTGAGGCTTTGAAAGTCACTCAGGTGGGTTTGAATGTTGGCACTGCTGTTTGTGAACTGTGTGGCTATGGGCAAATATTTAACTCCTTGGACCCTCAAATTCTCCTAAAAATGGGAATAATAATTGTGCTTGCTGTGAGGTTTGTTGTGAGGGTTCAATAAAATAATGAAAGCAAAGAAGCAGGTACAGAATAGCCCCCGTGATCACTACCCCCATCCTACCTACCTAGGGCACCATCTCCGTATCCATCAAGGCTCAGCTTAGCCACCACCTCCTCTGGGATGCGTTCTGAGTTCCACATTGGAGGAGACATCCCTCATCCCTTTGTCTATGTGTTTATTTTTATTAGATACATGACAGTATTGGACTCTTGCATTTACTTATATGCCCATCTGGGGTGCCCAGTTAGTGGGCATAAGGGTTGATCTCTTAAAGTGCAGGCAGTATATAAACACTTATTAAATTGTTTGGATATAACAACAAAAAGTTAGGTTTTTCTTCTGGCCCAGGTATGCTGTGAAAAATATTACTGAGGTGCCAAGGGTACTCACTGTGAACCAAGAGTTCAGGAACCTCTGTATAGGAAAATGAGGGTGTTCTGAATGAAATGACAGTGCTCATTACTATAGTGAACATCACAGTTAGAATGATGCTGTAAATACCAGCTCACAGGTAACTGAGCCCTTACTATTTCCCAGGCACAGTGTTGGGCATTTAGGTGTGTGTAAAGGGGTCCTTTCCTCCCCTCAACACTCCTAAAACAAAAGTTGTTTTTTTTAAAAAAAGATTTTATTTATTTTATTTTTAGAGAGAGAGGAAGGGAAAAAGAGGGAAAGAAACATCTAATGCCTGATTGCCTCTTGTGTGTCCCAACCAGGGGCCTGACCTGCCACCCAGGCATGTGCCCAGACTGGGAACCGAAGTGGCGACCTTTCACTTTGCAGGCTGGCACTCAATCCACTGAGTCACACCAGCCAGGGCTAAAACAAGTTTACGTCTCCCACATTATAGAGGAGAAAACTGAGGCCTGTAGAGTAACTTGCTTTAGGTCTCTGAACAGGTTGCTACTGGAGCTGAGATTCAAATGTAGACATTCTGACTCCAGCTGCTAACCAAGGCCGCAGGGATGCAAAGGAGGCAGGGCTGCACTTTCTGGATGGCCGAATCTGCGGGATGTACAGATGTTAGGGACGGGAGAGAATAGGTGTTGGGGCACATCCGTCCAACTGAATTCACAGATGCTTCTCTCAGAAGGGTGGGTGGGGGAACAAGACCTCTATTACTAAATATTTAGCTCCTGAAATTGAGTGGCCGCAAGTGTCTTTCAGGTCACAGGCTTCAGCTGGGCCAGCTCGTCTCAGAAACCAGGCCAGTCTGTGGAGTCCACAGAGTACAGAAAGATGACTTTCTGCACTGCCTGGGAGGCCAACAATCTCTCCGCAATGATGCTGCTGTCAGATTGTAAATACACATTTGCAAATGCCTCTCTAATTGTTCAGAAATCATTGAGGCCTGTTCACGCAGGCCTAGTTACAGAATGTTAATGGGGAGCCTTACCCAACATCTGCTTTCATGGTTGGAGCCAGATTTGTGCTGTTTCAACACTTATGGGTATAAAACAGCAGAACGGGTCTTTTCTTCTGCCAACTTGCAGAAAATAGAGGCTCAGCCGCAATGGACAGTTCCATGGCCCATCGATGGGCTTAGTGTGGGCATCGCATTTCTAGCCACCACAGGCCTTATTAAAAATGGTTTGGCTTTCTAAAATTGAGTAAATTAGTAAGATGGGCAATTGCCATTACACAATCTAGGCTATGTTGATTTATTCACCTGCTTCCCTGACGCGGTGGTTAATACCATATTAAATGTAAAGCAGGATATATGGAGATGCCCATGTCAGAAGTGGTAGATCTCCAGGCCTGCAATACAATGTTTGTCTTGACTTTTGATGCAAGGCTTATGCTTGACATTGGCGTTTTCCTGCTCTCATCACCTTGAGGTAGATACATTGTTTTTCCTGATTGGTAGGCATATTGGCCACTTGTATTCCTTCATTTCACCTGCTCTGGATGGTGACTGATAAATCCCACCAACATCCGAGGGTATACTATGCTTGTCACAGAACCTGTATGTTAAACATCACAGCTCATCCCTAAGTCTAACTGCTGGCAAACTCCTCAAGCTCGGGTGACTATCCATCTGGCCATTTTCAAGTGTTACGGTATGTTACTTAGAGCTATAGCTCTGCCCACGCAAAGTGACTCCAAATTATAGTGGCAGAAAGGTAAGAGATTTTTATTGTTCTCCTATGTAATGGTCTCAGCTCTCACATGAATAGCCCAGGGTGACGGGTTGTTTTACTTCAGAGTCATTCAGAGATCCAAGCCCTTACCATCTTTTGGTTCTGCCACCTCCCCAGGAATTGTCTTCGTCTGTATGGTCAAGGCTGGGTTGCAGGTAAATCCCTGCAGCAGCTCATAGAACGGGGGAGGGAGAGGGGAGGCTAGGGAAGCTGACCTTTCTCTTAAATTGAAGATGACGTGCAGTCAGCTTTGAAAAAACTAGGTTCAGCTCATGTCGCTGGTTCCAAAACCCAGATAGATTCAGCACACCAGCTGTCACCCAGGTCCTGAAGGAGCTCCTAAAGGACACTAAGTTCCAGAGCCACATTTAACTACAAGGGATCCTGGGTAATGCTATTTCTACCTGGGGGCTTTGGACTTAACTTCAACTCTGCTGCCATGATAGAAAAGGGCAGTAGACTTCAATGGCTGGCCAGAAGTTTCTGTAACATGTAACATCAGACAGACAGAGCTATTACTTCTTACAAGTAAGATAAATGCCACATGGTCATATATTTAACAAATATTTTAAAGTGCCTACTCTGTGCCAGATACATTTTCTTACATGCGTAGGGAAATAGCATTAATATATTATAAGTGAAATTATTCAGTACTATCAACACATTTTCCACTTTTGAAAGACTTCTGCTCTTTCAAAAAATAGGGCAACTGAAAACAACGCAAGGTTTTTTATCCTCATATTGCAGGGAAAACATTTGCACCTGTCAAATTCCACCAGCTGGCATGATTGTTGTTCTGAGGATAAGCACACACAAAAGCTGCTTAGATAGTTATTTGGATGTTGGTCTCATAAATCATAAGTTGCTTGTTGCATGTTTATGAAGCTCCAGGAAAGATTCTTCAGAGGACGACATTAGATCATTGAGATTAAATTCAACCTCAAAGGTGGGGTGTTTTTCCAAAATAATTAAGGCAACGAACAGAGCATATTTTGCAGTTAGTCCCTTGATATGGTAAGTCACGTCATCCTCAGGGTTTGTGTAATCAAAGCAATGAAGAAGCACTCGATGACCATTTCGGACGAACTGATTCTGGTGGTAGGCGTGCGGGTGCAGGAAATACTGCAGAGGCACCAGGAACACATTCTTAACCTCATCAGGATTGGGCTGGGCCTGGAAGTTGTGGTCTATAAATCCTACCACTGGCGTTATCAATTTATTTCTCTAAAAGCAGAAAGCAAAATATGCAAATTAAGAAGTAAAGAGGTAGTGTTTCAAATGCTAAAATCATGCCACTTCCATGTGAACTAAGGAAACAGGCTGACGCAGTCAAGAAGTAAGGTGGGCTGGGCCAGGAAAGAGGAAGAACTTGCTACAGATGTAAACTTGACCCACCCCCTCCCCATGAAATGTGGGTAGCCTCTGTCCTACCTTAGGCAGCATCTGTAAGATAACTCTGAAAATACTTTGGGACCATAAGTAGGTACAATCTTTTGGAACTGCAAGTTGTCGTTATAAAAATATGGTCCCTCTGGCTTAGTAATTTGCATTTGTGTAAGTCCACCTGTATGATAAGTTCTTACCAGTGAGAAAAGATATAAGTATATCAGGTCCTCTAATCACAGTGTTTCATTGGAACATTGATGAGATGCCGTGGGAACTTAACTTTGTTTATATCAATTAGCCTAGGGTAAAATTGGTTTCATGTTATGTTGGCTCACTTAAAGTTACAGAACCTACGTATAATGTTTTGTAAGGACTTAATGTACAAGACTGAAGCATTATTTGCAATAGCCCCAAACTCTAAAGTTACCATTCCTCAACTGATGGACATCTGGGGTAGGTCAACTATGAGTATAGCCACATATAGGATTCTATTCAATCCTTAAAAAAACAAAAAAGATAACTTTATTGATATAGATATGGCTATACCATCTTATCAATAAAGTGATATAACGTTAATTGTGACATATTCCCATTTATGGAAAAAAATATATAAAACCATATATGAACTATTATACATAACCCATTATGTATGTATGTATGGGAGGGTTTCTATTTATAATCTCAAACTGCTTGCCAATAAATGTAGGGCGCTGTTAAGTGAAAGATTCTCCTGGAAGTTTTGAGGGGGAAGCCTAGGG
Source organism: Noctilio leporinus (assembly GCA_004026585.1). Classification (NCBI taxonomy): domain Eukaryota; kingdom Metazoa; phylum Chordata; class Mammalia; order Chiroptera; family Noctilionidae; genus Noctilio; species Noctilio leporinus. The sequence continues at coordinate 33,958 of PVIW01000389.1, read as the reverse complement.
TTTAGCATAAAAAATCGACAGGGTTCCCCAGCACCCAGTTTGAGAACCATCCATGGAGTTCCCTTTTCATTTCCAGACGGGAAAAGAGAGGCCAGGTGAGACAAGGGGCTTTCCCAGGCCACCTAATCTATAAGAGGCAAAGTCCATACAAGAACCAGTTTTGCAACGGCATGTTTGGCCGTCCTGGAGGCAGTGAAACTCTGGGAACTCCTGAGTCTTAGAAACCCATTTCCGTCCCAGCCCTTACATCAAGTATATAGGGCACCAGGCAGCAGACAACCTCCACCTCGTGAGGGCGCAGTCCCACTTCCTCCTGGGCCTCCCGGAGGGCGGTGGCCATGTCGTCCACGTCTGCAGGCTCATGCTTTCCTCCAGGGAAGCACACTTCTCCAGGGGACCGTCGTAGCTGATAGTGAGAGAACAGAGGTGCACTGTGTGATTCCAAGTTTGGAACCATGCATTCATTCGGCAAGCACTTACTGAACTTCCATTTTGTGCTAGAGACTCTTACAATTGTGGTAATGAGTGGAGAACAAAAGCAAAACAAAAAAGTTTTTACTTGAATCCTTAGTTAAAAAATGAACTTTGAGAACTTCTCTTGCTTTTAACTTTTCTCTACACCCTGACTCCTACCCCCACCAAGATACCATATACACAACAAACAGATTTTGCATTGATGTGGGATGGGGAAGCTGAAAGAAAGGATAATGTAAAAGACAATGTTGTCAATAGATAACCTTAGGTGAGCATTTTGGACATATGTCTTTACAAGGACTTTTCTCACAGAGTCATCAGAATAGTTTTATAAGCTGCTTTTTCTAATTTTTTTTTTTTTTTTAGTTGAGGTGACATCCATAACATAAATTAAAGTGAATAAATCAGTGACATTTGATATGTTCACATTAATACTTCTGCTACCACCATCTAGTTGCAGAACACTTTCATCACCCCAGAAGAAGACTGTACCCACTAACCAGCTGATCCCCTAGCTCAGTCGCCTCATCTCCCTGCCCTTACTTTCTGTCTGTGGATCTACCTACCCTGGATACTCCCTGTGAAAGGAATCATATGACACATGACCTTTGATATCCACTACTTTCTTTTAGCATCCTTTCCAAAGTTCTTCCACACTGCAGCATGCATCAGTACTTCTTTTTATGGCTGAATAGTTTTCCATTGTGTGTATACCACCATTCTCTATCTTTCTACTAATGGGCATCCAGGCTACTCCATTATTATTCTTTGCACTTTTATAGAAGGCAAACTTTAAAACTTCAATAAATTCCATGTTATCCTATGGCCCCTCAAACACCACAATTTTGAAAGTCCATTTGGGAATCTCTTGCCTCAAAATGTGTGCAAGTGACAAAGTTTCATGGAGTTTTCAAACGTCCTAAGACATTAATGGCAGGACCTTTTTGTCACCTACCTTCTCTGACCGGAGGGTGAACAACAGATGAAGTTCTCCTTCTTTAACCAGCAAAGGTAAGAGGATGGAATATTTATCATATGGCAAGTGAGAATATTTGGTCCCAACATCATGCTTTTTTAAGCGGGCCTTAGCATCATCTATCAAATTGTTTCTAAAAGGGAAACAAACCAAACATTATAGTAAAATAATTATGGTAAAATATCCTTGTCCTGCCTGCATTTCTGCTTTGTTGTGTACCTTGAGGTTTACCATTTTGGAGCCTCCGTTACTTTTCAATAAGAGAGCAGAAATAACAATACCCAAGTCACATGATTTTTGGCATGATAAAATGAGGCAAAAAACTACAGTAGTTCCCCTTTCTCTGCAGTTTTATTTCCTGTGGCTTTAATTACCTAGAGTCAATCTCAGTCCAAAAATATTTTTTAAAAATTCCACAAACAAACAACTCATAAATTTAAAATTCTGCTCTGTTCTGAGGAGTGTGATGAAATCCTGTCCCGTCTAACTCCACCCCACCTGGGATGTGAACCATTCCTTCATCCAGGTTATCCAGGCTGTAATTGCTACATGCCCATCAGTCACTCAGTAGCCTTCTTGGTGATCAGATTGCCTGTTGCAGTATGGCAGTGCTTGTGTTCAAGGGACCTTATTTTTTGATAATGGCCCTAAAGCATAAGATACTGGCAATTCAGATATGCCAAAGAGAAGCCTAAAGGGCTTCCTTTAAGGGAAAAGGTGAGTAGAGTACAATAAGGTATTTTGAGAGAGGCCACATTCACATGACTTTTATTATAGTACATTGTTATAATTGTTCTATTTTATTATTAGCTATTGTTGCTAATCACTTACTCTGCCTAATTTATAATTAAACTTTTCATGGTATATATGTGTAGGAAAAACCATATATATATATATATATATATATATATATATATATATATATACTATCTGTGGTTTCAGATGGTATATAGTATATATATATACTATCTGTGGTCTTGGAATGTATTCTCCCATGGGTGAAGAGGGGACTATTATACTAAGAACAGAACTTAGTACATAAATTAATTTGAAAATATATAAAATTTAAATTATGGTAAAATATTTTTTAACAATGCAATAGTTCAATGTTGAAATCCATAGTTATAATCAGGTAAGACAGGTTTGCTGAGTAAGGTATTGTAAGGTTAGACCATTGTAAAGATAAGGACTTTCTCTTAATTTGGCCTTTTGTCATGTTATTAAGCATTCCTTTTGTTATCAAGTATTCAACTGCCTCATAACAGTGGTTCCCAAACTGTGGCAGCAACAGAATCATTGGGGAAGGCTTACTATGACACAGACGGCTAGTTAGTGAGTTAGTAAGTTTGTGGTGGGGCCTAACATTAGCATATGTCAAACCCCCAAGCTATGGTAATATTGCAGACCAGGGCAACACATTTCAAAAAGCATTACCTGATAATATACAAGTATGTGGATTTATGACCACAAACGGTGCCCTGAGTTCATGCCGGTAAACTCGTTTGTTTGAAATGTGTATTTTGTTGCTGATTTGTGTAGTGGGTTAAAGGGTATCCCCCCAAATTTCAAAGTGACTTGACTTGGAAATAGGATTTCTGTAGAATCAATTATGACTTAACATGAAATAATCTTGGATTTAGGATGGGCTCTGGTTCCAATGACCAGTGTTCTTACAAAAAAAGAGGAAAGGACATAGATAGATACACCCAGGGAAGAAGGCCATGTGGAGACAGAGTCAGCGACTGGGTGGGCTGCTACTGCAAGCCAGGGGACAACCAGAGGACAACCAGAAACCACTGATGCCACAACAGGCAAGGAAGAGTCCTGCCCTAGATACTTCAGAGGGAGACGGGCCCTGCTAACACCTTGATTTTGGACTTCCAGATTTAAGAACAGTGAGAGTATCAATATTCGTTTTTTACACTACCCAGTTTGTGGCTCTGTTATTGACAACCTCATAAACTAACAGTTTAATTTTACTTTTCCTGTGAGAAAGGCAGTTTTGCATAGTGGGCAAAAGCAAATGTTTAAGTCAGCTAGAATTGGTTTTAAAAGGTTTACAAATGATCTCTCTGAGCCGGCTTCCTTTTCCTCATCAGTGACATGTCTGAAAATATGTCTGGAGATTTAATGACATAATTCATACACTGTGGCTGGCATCGAGCTAGGCACCTATGCAGTTGACTACTGTCATAAATGTCCCCATGATTTCTTTCTTTCTGTCTTTCTTTCTTTTTTTTTTTTTTTTTTTGGTCTCTTTCTACAAGTGGTGAGATAACAGGCCATGACCTGCAAAAAATAAAAATAAAAAACCGACCAAAATGCTTGAAAAGATTCCCCAAGTGCTGGCACCTGAGGGAACACCAGGGTGCCTCCCAAGCACACAGGCCCGCATCCAGTACAGGCAACTCACCTACCTGCCCAGTGAGAATGGACCTCACTCAGTGTGGCTTCTAACAGGCCCCAGAACTAATCAGGGGGTCCAGCAGATGCCAAGTCTGCAAACACGTGTCGGTCCACATTAGCGGCTGGTCCTTGCAATAATGACCATAAAAACACAGTAGCAGCTGACCTGTTGTGAGCATGGGCTATTCCCACACCCTTACCCTGCTTCTCTTTTTCATCCTCACAGCAGCCTGGCGAAGTGAGCGCATTATCGGCTCCAGGCCAGAGAGGTTATGTAACTGAGACCCAAGGTCGTCACTGGGAAGTAGCCTCCCGGGGACTTGAACCCTGGGTCACCTATGACGGACTCCAGGTTCCTAAGGGTGAACTCCGGAGAAGTCCTGCGCAGAAGAGGTAAGCCGGCCGCGCAGCGGGAAATGCTTTGCTTTTGGGGAAGGGGAGGTGAACCCAAGGTGGGTGTTAACTCAAGATGGTCAAAGCCCAGCTCTGTCTGGGGACGGAGAAGGTGCAGAGGACCCGGGACCCTGCAGGTGTCCAAGGAGGTGAGTGCACCGAGAGCAGACTCAGCAAAAATAACCGCAGGCACAAGGCCCCGGCAACCCGGGCCCACGACCTGTTAGGTCCCACTCCGATCAAAGCCGGTCTCAGTGTGACACGGCCAGGGAGGCTTTACCTGATTGGCTCAGGAGGAGATGATCGCGACATTGTTGTGGGAAAGTTTGTTTCCAGCCACAGACCCCGGCTAAGTGCTCCGCAGGACTGCAGGGCAGAGCGGCAGTGGGCGGTGGACGGGGAGAGAGGCGGGGCCTGGGGCGGAAACAAGGCGGGGCCTACGCCCAAGGGAGAATGGGCGAGGGGGGCAGTGGGCGGGGCCTAGCGCTCCGCGGAGAATCTGGGCTGGACAACACTGCGGTCAGGGGTGGGGCGTCGGCTCCAGTTTATTGAGCACCTGCTCCGTGTTGCAAGCAGATCCCACAGCACAGGGAGCTTCCTGTCAGATGGGGGCGGGGCGGGGTGGGTAGGAGAGACATGACCAAATCAGATCAGAGAAGGCTTACCAGAGAGAATGGAAACAGCAGACCTCCAGAGAAGCTGTTCTGCGGTGCGGTGTTGTTCAGGCCCAGCAGCATCAGCATCACCTGCATGCTGTTGAAATGCAGACTCCGGGACCCCATCCCAGAGCTGCTGGATCAGAAAGTGGGGGTAAGCCCTGGCTGGTAGCACAGTGGATAAGGCGCCGGGCTGCAAAGCCAAAGGTCGCTGGTTCAATTCCCAGCCAGGGCACATAACCAGGTTGCAAACCAGGTCTCCAGCCAGGTCCTTAGCTGGAGGCAGGTGAAAGGCAACCATACATTGATATTTCTCTGTTTCTCTCTCTCACTCTGGAAGTAATAAAAAATAAATAAATAAAGTGGGGGTAAGGCATAGGAGATCTGTGCATAAGAGATTTTAATGCTCAGAGAGCCACTATTCTCAGGTGTGTGTGGAAAATAAACAAGGGAAAAAAAGGTTCAGGGCAGAGAGTTCTAGGGAGAAGGAAAAGTTTGTACAAAGACTCCAAGCTGGGCAAAGACCCCAGAGAAGAGCCAGTGAGAAGGAGCCTAGTTGGAGCTGAAAAGAGGTCAGATTTCAGAAACTTAAAGCCAGGCTGACTTCTGTATCCATGCAGGAGGTGCAATGCCTGGGATCCACAATATTATTTTAATTTTAATTTCTTTTTTAAATTAGATAAAAATAAATATAATAGCCAATAAAAAATAATAAATCTAGCCTGGGTTACATTCATCTTTATACCAATGCAGTCATCAAATATAATTTATTTTATTGTTATCTTATGGAGGAACAGATTTATAAAACCAAAATTGCCTAGGGCCTGTGAAATGCATAGTGTGTCCCTGGGTTGTAGGTTGAGCCACAGTTTCCAAGACCCCCTGAACTTAGAAGTTCACCTGGTGGTCAGCCAAAGTTGAGCCAAATGCTTAATGACACCCTAATAATAACAGTGACGGCACCTCATCTACATTTACTCAATCCTCTGAGCAACCAATGAAGTAGTTATTTCCATAGAGGTATTAACATGCTCAGCTTCAGGTTAAGAAATAAAGAATAATTTGCTTCAGTTCACATAGCTAGGGTTCAAGGTTAGATCATTCTGACCTCCAAGTTCACTTAATTCGACATCACCTCTCAGAAGCAATTGACCTGTGTATTATATGGCTCTGATTATGAATAAGAAGGTGGTAAATTAACCCTTCATCCAATATCCATTGCATATTTATTATGTTCTGGGCATGTCTAAAATGTGACCCATTGACTTTTAAGGCCTTGTATCTTAGTTTATCGGGAGTGATAATAAACATGACTCAGCTCTAGTAATGTATAGTGTGTTCTCAGCTCTGTATGAGAAGGGAAGGGGGAGTGGCTCAGAGGATTGAATTGGGTACTGAAAATTGCTGTCTGGGGATTTTATTTTCTCTCCTTTTAGACATCCTTTAATTGAATCCTTGACTTGAATATGAGAAAACAGACTCAGAGTGGTCTAGTGTCTTGCCCCTGGTCACCCAGCAGGTGAATTGTGGAGCCAGGTGTTGATCCCATTCACAGAGCTGCTGCTGCCACTCTGATAGGTTTTGAGGGACAGGTGAGTCTTTAAGAGGCCAAAGTGGAGGAGATGATGTTTGTAGCAGAGGGAACAGCAGAAGCCAAGCATGAGTGAAGAGTCTTGTTCAGCATGACTGGAACGAAGAGGGCATTTGCCAAGTAGAGCCCTAGAAACAGGAGTCAAGGCTTTCAAAGCCACAGCAAGATGGAAGTGGACCTTCTTCCTAAAGAGGGAGGAATAATCAGTCTTGGTTTTCAGTTACCTATCTCAGTGGGATAAGGGATAAGTGGGATAAGGATTGGGAATAGGGAGAGACTAGAGCCCAAAAGTCTGGGCTGAAGGAACTAGAAAAAGATGATTTAAGCCTCCTGAAAAACTCCCATACTCCCTACACCAGAAAGTCAGAGTACAGCAGGTGATGGTCTTAATGTATGTAAAAAGCTGGATTGAGATGCTTTGCTGTGTGTGTAGCATCTTTCAGGATCAGAAAGACTGCTGTAAAACTACTTTGTTTTAATGGGTTTTGTAAGGCTGGAAGCCATAGCACAGGGAACATTTCAGGTGAAATGCATCATAAAATATTATATATATATATGTGTGTGTGTATGGTATATACACACAGGTATGCATGTGCATGTATCTCCAAACTTGCAAAGCAATATAGGCTTCAAGGTTAATAGGCAATGTCTTTAGGGAAGATGACTTGTAGCTTGTGTACACAGATTTATCGGTAGTGACGTAATTCAGGAAAATGTGTGGAAGAAAAGCAAAGCTATAAAAAGATTCGGGCAGCATGCAAAGCCAACACCTCAACAAGGAGTCCTCTAAAGAAGCAGCTCCCACGGGCCAGGATGGACCTTAATCATCAGTTCACCTGCCTGGAACCTTTATTTGAGCAGCACCTTACAGCCAAGTCTGGGTGCTGCAGAGATAAAGAAACTCCAATCAGTCTTTGAGAGCAAAGGATGTCTGGGGAAAAGACCTACAACAAACAATTTCCTTTAATGCCAGATAAACACTCTAATCCAGGAAAGGGGCTAAGTGCTCCAGGGAGTGAGGAGCCACGAGCAAGCAGTTAATTCTGCCTAGGAGTAGGCAGTGAGGTCTAGATAGAAAGTGGAGAGGTGGTAAGACAATAGGGAATACTTGGCATTTAGCATTATTTTCCTAAGAAATATGGCTTTCCTTCATTCCTTCCTCAATTTGCAGGAGGGTCTCCAAGCAATCGGAGGGTTGTCTCAGGGAGGGCTTTCATATTGAGTATCACATCCATCAGAGTATAATGGTTATAATTGCTAGGTTGGGCATTCATCTATTACAACCCCCCACCAACTTCCCCATATCATGACAAATCAGAGAGAGTTAAGGAGGCACAGCCTTCCCAGCCTTCCCACCTTTTGAGGACTAGGTTTACATAGGAATTTCTTCACTTGATCTTAGCCAAAAGGCCGAGAAGCGATACATAGGAATTTCTTAATGAATGGGGCAGGGTCTTCTGATCAAAATCATTTGGGAGATACATGGGAAGCTCAATGCCCCAAATCCTACACCACGGGTACTTATCTCAGGGTACAAATTCACCCAAGAGCATGCTTTTCTGAGCAACTTTCTAGGTGGTTCTGTTGTAGAGTTTAAAGGTACTGGTTTTAATGCTGCAAAGAGACAGTTAATGTTAAGGACATAAGCCACCTCCTTGCCCCAGAGGAAAGGGCAGATGGTGGTCACCAGCTCCAGGAAGCACTACTGCCGGTAGCATTGAAACGGTCTTTCTTTCTGGTCTTGGGAGTTGACAACTGGGGCAGGTTCATCTCTGGAGAGGCTCCAGGGAAGGTGAGTGGATTGTTCTGTAGAAAATAGACTGGAGTGGACAGATCCCTAAGTAATGTGGTTTTTGCTGTTTTTGTTTTTGTTTTTGTTTGTTTGTTTTTAGATAAGACCAAGTAAAAAAGGAAAGAATTGGTGAGTTTGGGTCAGCACATTCTCTCGATAATGCCCATCTTTTGGCCAGGCATGGATCTGAATGTTGGAGATCTAGAGAAGCATAATAGTTGATTCTTACTCTTGAGAGATCTGGAGTCACCCACAGTGGCAAGTGACTTCAGTGTACACAAGTGTCTTCTGGGGGCTGGTTACATATATAGGTTCTTGGGCTGCAGCCTCAGGGATGTTGATGCAGGTGGAACCCAGGCATCTGCATTTGCAACCAGATCTTTGGGTGATTCTGATAGGTCTACATTTTGAAGGGGGAGAAATTGAACTTAAATCTGAAAAAATAAAATGAAAAGGTGGAAATCAGCTAGGCCCAGGGAGTCTACATAGGCACTTAGCCAAGAAGTCAGTGACCTTAGAGAGACCTTAATTTCTGGAAGCAAGTATGAACTGGGAATAAAATGTTAGACACAGATTATAGGAAAAATGCTTCTAGAACTGCCCCAGATTACAAAACTGAATTCCTGCAAATTTACATCTGGGCTCTGCAAAAGTGATTTTTCAAAGTAATTCATGGTGTTTTTCACCCATGTTTAATTTTTATTGCACAACAATAAAACAGATATATGCTTGCGTATTAAGGTACCTTAAATCTCTGAGCTTCCATGAGCCAGGCCTGCCAAAAACTGACAAAAACTGATGGGGACATCATGCACATATTTTATACAATTGTTGGTTCTCATTTCCATGCATCTTTAGAAATGAGCTAAAGATCAGGTATGTTTCATTCTTTTTCTGTCATGGAATCTCTGTGTAATGCAGCAATCAAGTAGGTTTAATTACTGAAGGCAACTGCTGGGAAATTTGTAATCTAAATGAAGGTTTAGCCTAGGATGTATGTAATGATGTAACTATGTTGTACAGTGAGGCACAGTCTGGTCTCAGTTAACTTGTGAATTAGTAGTGAAATGGCCTTAAGATTCTCCAATGTGTGGGGAAGCTTAGTGTCTATGGGAGAAGCACGGACGCTGTTCCACAGGGAATTACCTGCTATGTCCTCACCCTGGCCTGGGGTCTGCCCACCAGGAACTCTGAAAAAATAAAATGAAAGGGTGGAAATCAGCTAGGCTCAGGGAGTCTACATAGGCACTTAGCCAAGAAGTCAGTGGCCTGAGAGAGACCTTAATTTCTGGAAGCAAGTGTGAACTGGGAATAAAATGTTAGACACAGATTATAGGAAAAACACTTCTAGAACTGCCCCAGATTACAAAACTGAATTTCTGCAAATTTACATCTGGGCTCTGCAAAAGTGATCTTTTTGTTTTCAACCCTGGTGAAACCTGCTCCTTTATGGGTCGGTGGGGGAGGTGGAAACTCACATGACTCCCCAAATCCAGAATCCACCACTTAGCTGGCTTGGCACCTTATCCAACCCATCGTTTTTACCACAAAGGAAACCATGACATCTGTGCTCTGTGCATAGAGATGATACTCTGGCATGCAGCCTTCTGGTGTAGCTGGGATAATGCATACTACCAGGTGGGCAGAGAGACAAACAGATGGAGCTGAGGCAGATGGACAGACCCTTTGAGAAGGATGCAGTCAATTTTCTGCTAGCCTCTGATGTGTCCTATGGATGGCTGATGGAAGACAGCTACACAGTGCTCTTGGTGACAGGGAGGGTGAGCATTGGCCATTGCTTGAGGCCTTTAGTGGAAGCCAGAACAGAATGTGGGCTGTCAGGGAGTAATTTCAGATCTGATGGCAGAGGACTGTACTTCTTACAATACCGTCTAATAGAATTTTCTGCAGTGATGGAAATTCTCTATATCCATGCTTTCTAATACAGTGGCTGTTGAGCACTTGAAATGTGGCCAGTATAAATGAGGAACTAAATTTTAAATTGTATTTACTTTTAGGCAATTTAAATAGCCACACATGGCTAGTGGCCACCATATTAATGCAGGCAGTGTTGCAATTTCTGAGTTTCCTCCCACCCTGCAACCTTGTTGGAAATATCAGCTCAAGACCGCCACAAAGGGTACAATATCTTTCAGTCTCAACACATCCTTTGGGGGAAATTCTTAGAAGCTTCTTCCCAGGGTATTTTGCGGGGAATAGAGGCCAGAAGGAAATGTCATTATTTCCTTCTTTTAAGAAAACGTAAGCTCACATTACCCTCAGTGGGCACCCACTCTTATTCTGCCTCCCATCACAATTGGGGGTTTGAAACAGGCCTTTCGACCTACCCAAGACAATAAGCTGTTAGCAACAAAAGCACTTGTTTCTTTATGCCTAATGAATGACACAAGCTATGTTATATGCTGGACACTGTGGTTGGATGGTGCACATGTCTTTAAAGAGTTACTATTACGGAAGCGGAAATGCAGGATTTCCTGAAATGTGTCCCAAGCAACGTTAGGCCTGCAACAGGCCCTGTGTAAAGGCACTAATGTCAAATACATTTTGGGGAGGCTATGTTTGATACTACCTCTCACAGATATGTAATCTGTGAACATGGTAAAGTTTCCAAACTTTATTTCTCCCCACTATCCTCTGTACAGAGTTCCTTTTGTTACTATGATCCCCACTGACATTGATCTGAACTGATCTGAACTTGGGACTGTGCTTCATGCAAGCAATGGTTGGGTTTCTAGGGGCAGGCTGAATGACCTCCTCCTGGGGATAAAGGGAAATCTCATGGAGGAGCCTGCTGATGCTGCCCCACTAGTACCTGAAAAGCTGCCTCTCCTTAATCCCTTCATCTGCATTATTTTTCTTCACAGCACTCACTCCTAGATGATTTGATACATAGTTCTCCTTAACTCTCTGCCTCCCTCCACTAACATCTAAGCTCTAGAAGAGAGGGGCCAAAACATCTTTTTCCCACTGCTGTGGCCTTAGCACCCAGGTAACCAAAACACAGTTTTTGACTGACTATAGATGTTGAAAAACATTTCAACTGGGTTTTGAAGGGGAGGAAAGATTGTGATGGGCTAGAGGGACAGTGAAGTCCATTCTGGAAGGAGAGACACAGGAGAGCACAAGAGCATGGAGAGCAGCATAGAAGCTGGCTTTGATTAAAGACAGGGTGGGCCCAGCTGTGGGAGATAACACTGCTAGGATACGCCTGGCCCTCCCACAAAGAGAAGAGAGAGGAGGATTGGCTGGCTTTACAGAAGCAACTTCTGGGGGAAAGGGCGAGATGTTGGAGGCCCCTCCAGGGCTCGAGAGGGTGCTGGCTTCCCCAGTGAGGAAGAGGCAGTGCAGGCTGTGGCCAGGCTTATTTTCTGGAGTTTTGGCTAGAAATTCACAGCACCTCCACTGCCATATATATGTACACACATGATATAGGCATAGTATCTCCTTTCATGAAATTTTACAAGATTGTGCATTCAAATTGAACTTGCTTCAGTTTATCTACATGGAAGCAAAATACACAACATAAAGCATGCACAACCAGAGGCTCTTAGAGGCTGCTATCCTCGTAAGCACGTCTCCCCAGGACATTCACGGCAGAGGTGAGTCATCTTTCTGGGAAAGGGCATCGGCTGCCCGGCTGTATATCCTTTCTGCTCAGCCTTTCAGAATACAGATGTGCTTGAGAGGCGGGGATAAAAGGCAGAACATGTTTCTTTTAATGGTGTGTTTCTTTCCTCGTAGTTAAATGTACATTTTGTTTCCCAAGCAGACTCTGGGCAGCTAACTAGCCTAATTGTATAGCCCTTGTGGAAAACAAGATGTTTATAGTTTCTACAATGTGAATCCCTATCCAACCTTGTGTAGAGGTTAAATGTATGTCCAATTTAATATTGGTAACAATTGATTCCCTGTCGCATGCTCCATACAGCAGCCCCAGGGGTGCTGGTTTTCTTTTGCTAAACCACTACCATAATCACTTGAGGTTTTAAACTGAGGCCCTAGGTGTGGGGCATTGGAGGCAAGTGTGTTTATTGCTTTGCATGGCTGGGCTTAATTAATCCTTGTAACCAATCTCCCAGGTAGAGATGCTTTTCTTCCCTTTGGCAGATAAGTGTCCTGAGGCAGACAGCAGATGAACAATGGAGTGTCATAGAGAAAATATAGATGGAGCTAGGATTCTAATAAAAACTATTTCACTCTGATGTCAACATACATTCTGAGACATTTTGATCTTTATTGAGCATGGTTTTTATATTCTCTACGTCTATTTTTGTAAGTGTCCATTTGATAGCCCCTTAATATAGACGTACGTATGTGTGTGTATCAGATGTCCTTTATTTTCATATATACTCTGCCTAGTAAAATAATAGTTTACTGGTGGCTCAGTGGATAGGCACTGGCCCAAGAGCCCAAAGGTCACTGGTTCAGTTCCCAGTCAGGGCACATAACCAGATTGCAAGCCAGGTCCTTAGCTGGAGGCAGGCAAAAGGCAACCATACATTGATGTTTCTCTCCCTTTCTTCTTCCCTCTCTGTCCTTCTCTCTAAAAAATAATGAATAAAATCTTTAATAAATAAATAAAATAATAGTTTAAGTCATTTTCCTGATATTAAAACTAAAAATGACTGAAGAACATGGATGTTTACATGGGAAATGGGAGGAACTTATACCAGAAGTTGAGGGCAAAGTGGTTAAGGCGCTGGCCTGCAAACCCAAAGGTCGCAGGTTCGATTCCCCAGCCAGGGCACATAACCAGGTTGCAAACCAGGTCTCCAGTCAGGTCTGTGGCTGGAGGCAGGTGAAACGCAACCATACATTGATTCTCTCCCTCTCTGCCTCTCTCCCTTCCCCTCTTTCTAAAAATAATTAAAAATAAAATCTTAAAAATAAATAAATAAAATTAAAAAAATAATAATAAGTTGAGGGCAAAGGGGCAAGATGTTTGCTGCACTTAAGGTTATCTTTGAAATTCCAGGTAGAAGGAAACAAGAAGCCTTCTTTCTTTTTCATTCCATGTCTACACCCTGCTAAATGTTTCCAACTTGTATTTTCTTTGTAGCCTGTCCACAGACAATGGGCTCTTCTAGCTGCTGGGGGAAACAAGAGACCCCATCTCTCTCAATAGGACAGAACTAAAAATGAGAGTATATCAGCACCTAAGAGTTTAGGCTGTGCTAAGGCCTCACCTTACCAAGTCCTAAGTGGATGCATAGGCCTAGACTCTTTCAGTACACTAAGGAAGGCCCTACAGAGATTAAGGTTCATCCCTGCAAGTATTGATTTAAATCACTGCAGTCCATAGGAAGGTAATGTGTAGCCAGAGAGAGCTTTGGAGAAATGGAGGAGACTGTGCATGGGTTACCAAGAAGTGCTGTACATGGGTTAGGTCTGAGTGCTTTGGAGTCAGATAGGACTGGGTTCAAATATTGCCTTGGATTGTCTAGAGATTTATACTGGCTAAATAAACAATGGAACAACCTCATGGGCTATTTTATGGTATATGTAAAATAAGATAGTCAGTGCCTGGCACATAATAAGTTATTCATAAATGGCAGTGTTGCACATGCTGATTTATAGAGATCTTGTTGTTGAGTCTTGACCATTTTTATTTCTTCTGATGCTTACTGGGGAGTCAAATGTAACATATTTCAGCTTCATGTGGAAACATTGCTGCTGTTCATCAATTTCTATTTCTTTTATTTCCTGTAGATATAGATGACCACTATTCCAGCTTCCCTTGCAGCTAGGCAGAGTACTGAGACTTATTCTGGCCATTGAAATGTGAGTAGAAGTGATATGCACCACTTCCAGTTGAGAGAATGAAAAAGCCTCGGATAAGTTGTAAATTTCTGTCCTGTGCCAGTGGTCTGGAGCCATAGGCGGAGAGAGCTGTGTCCCAGGAAGGTAGAACTCTCTTAGCCTGGGGTCCTGAGTGACTGGGCAGACCAGACTACTCCTCCCAACCCTTACTGCTAACACATACACACACACACACAAACACACCATGCTAGACATGTAATGTGAGCATGAAAGGAAAACAAACCACTGAAAATTTCTGTTTATTTACTACTTAGCCCATTCTATCTTAATACAAATCCCCAGTATCCAGAGGCAAATTTGATACAAGAGAAACAAATATCTCAATTTCTATTGAAATTAAATTCAAGGCTCATAAAATTATGTTAATAAGCTTGTTTGTACTCTTACAGAGAAATTATAACCTTCCATCTAATGAATACTGAGATTGTGTTAATTAGAGTGAGATGTTTTTCCATAATACTACACATTAAGCAGTTTTCATTTCTATTATGTTGTTGTAGTTACATTTAGATCTTGGAAATGTTCCTTATAGTCATGTGTATATTTGACCATAAATCTGTCAAGTACTACACAGCCTATGTATGCTACATGTATATCTCCAGTGAGCATCCTCATCACCTGGGGATCTTGCTAAACACAGATTGCTGGGCTCCACCCCGGAGTTTCTGATTCAGTTGGTCTGCGGTGGGGCTGAGTATTTGCATTTCTAACAGTGAGGCTGCTGCTGATGCTCCGGGAACCACCCTTTGAGAACCATAGCCTCCACCCAACCTGGGAGCTTATTAAGTAAGTATGCAGAGTCTCAGGCTCCACCTCACACCTCCTGAATCAGGACCTGAATTTTACCAAGGCTCCCTGGTGAGTTGTGTTCACCATGAGGCCTTAGATGTGTTGCATCAGAGGAAAGAAGCATTTTTTCAGCACAGCAGGAGCTTTTGAGAACTCAGCTGCTGCCACTAATAGCCCAGGTTCCCTAGTCTTCCCTAAGTTCAGGCATTGTCTGTTTCTCTTTTGTGATCCTATCGCAAGGATTTTTATGCTCTTCTGCTCCCCAGGTGGAACTGAACGTTCCAGCACTGAGTGCCTATCATAGGTTACCTATTTGCACAATGCTGTGGTGGAGGTTACAATACTTCCATAGGATGTTGTGCATTGTGGGGTTTACCAGCTTTGAGTTTCAGTCCTGGCTTCACTGCATCATGCTCTGACTTTGGAGAAGATAATCTCCCTAAGCCTCCTTTTAAAAGGAGCCTAATAACAGGATTTACTTCTTAGGATTGTTGTGTATTGCTAATGTACATGCAATTCTTAGACCAAGAGTGGGCTTATAGTCATTATTATAGTCTCCTATGAAGCTTTTCAAGTTTTAGCTCCTATCATGATTTCCTATATAGATGTCTATACACAAACTGAACTATGACTGATTACTAAACTTGCAAATGAATGTCTCCTTTATCTCTCTATCTTCCTAGACCTTAACCAAGTCCTCTCACATGCTAGATCCTTAACCAAGTACCAATTGAATGAATAAACATGCAAGTGTGTGCATTATCTGTGTGCTCGCTCCACCCTACAGGCTAGGGTGTGGACACAGGATGCAGGATATACAAAGATCTGGTATAATCATGCAGGGAATAGTCTCCCCAATTTCTCTGCTCTTGTGGTGAACTCTCCATCAGACAGAGTGAAGTCAGGGTGCTGTTCAAATCTCAAGGATCCAGCAGGGTTAGAAGATACACCCAGGACAAGGCACCAAGGGTTATGAGGAGCTGAGACCAAAATGCAGCCCTGGGCTGGCTGTTTCCCTCTCTTCAGGGGTGAAGGGGTTATGCTAGGCAGGTTCTGATACTCACCTGTCCACGGAACTGCCACATCTTCTCTCATCACTTCCTTTCCCCACTACTACCACCTTCCCCTTCTCCCAGCCTGGTCAGATATTGATGAAAGGAAAGAAAACCCCAGAGAGGGTCCCACAGATGATAAGACTGTCACTTTGTTGATCCTTCACTCCATGAAG
The DNA here is from genome assembly GCA_004026585.1 of Noctilio leporinus. Taxonomy (NCBI): domain Eukaryota; kingdom Metazoa; phylum Chordata; class Mammalia; order Chiroptera; family Noctilionidae; genus Noctilio; species Noctilio leporinus. Next base: position 17,812 of record PVIW01000389.1, on the reverse strand, counting down.
GGTAGGAGTTGCCTACTTTGTTCACTTGAGTGTCCTGACAAAGGTTCTCCCTGACCAAACTTGGGTCAGGCTCCCCATATCCCTCTCGTTGGTTAAGCCTCAACCTTGGCCCTTGTCCTGTTTTTATTTTTTTGAAGATTATATTTATTTATTTCTAGAGAGAGGGAAAGATAGGGAGAAAGAAAAGGAGAACAACATTGATATGTGAGAGAAACATCAATCAGCTGCCTCTTGCATGCCCCCTACGGGGGATCTGGCTCTCAATCCAGGTATGTGTTCTGACTGGGAATCAAACTGGAGACCTTTCGGTTTGCAGGACCACCATTCAGGGCCTTTGTCCTGTTTTTGGCCTGCCCAGCCCAGTTTTACCAGGAGTCCTGCCAAGTCAGTTTAGTGAGGATCCTGCTTACACTTGATATCTGAACAAGTTCCTCATCCCCCACCTTAGATGTATAAGTCTTTGACCTGCCTTCAGCAAGAACCTCCCTACATATCTTCTCTTAGTAGTTTTTACCCACTGAGCCTGCACACTCTGCTAGATGGCTATGAATCCCCAGCCGCCTTTGCTGTATTTGAAGCTGAGCCTGATGTCTTTCCTTTAAGGGGACAGTTTTGACATCTATCGTAATAGTCCTGAATCAGTTCTTCCTTATCATTGGAACAAATGCCAGGATAATTTTTTCTTTAATAATCTCTAGACCCAAGCACAGTGTGTGACCCATGATAATGTGACTTGCAAGAGTAGAGAAGGTTTGAATTCAGGGACCTCTGCCTCTTTCTAGCTGTATGACCCTGAGCAGGTTACTCAACCTCTCTGAACTGCAGTGTCATCATCTGGAAAATTGTAATGGTTATGCCCCGTTGGAAGGTTGTTTTGAGTATTAAAATGAAGTGCTGCATGGAAGGCAGTTAGCACTATGTCTGGCCCCCTGCAGTCTGGGAAGGGCTGAGGGGAGAAGGGCAAGATATTGCAGGGCTTTTCCCACCATGTCAAAGAATTGGAGATGTAAAGCCTTCCTTTCCAACCAACCATTAAAGCTTATAGGCAGTCCCCTGAAGATGCTCTCCTTAAACTGCCTCTTCGCTGCCATATTTTCAAAAACTGTTTATATGGCAGCTGCTGCAGTGAAGCTTTGTGTTCAGTGATTACTTGTCTCTAACAGCTGTCAGTTCCTCCTAGAACTCTGTTTACCTAATTTGGTTAGACTGGACCACAGACAAATGGGCTTTGATATGATAAATGGTCCATGGAAGCAAAAGGCTAGGCCTAGACCACGAATTCCCCTTTTGTCCAGGGATAAAGGAAAAGGTTACCAGCTGTGAAAAGCCCAGAGAAGAAGCAGATTTCTGATTGCCAGCCTGCTGGGAGATAATCAAGTCAGCCTGACCTGCAGGAGTGGTTATAATTTGCCATTATGTGCCAACATTTCTCTCAGGACACACAAACACTTTCTAAATATTTCCCTACCCTCCGTGAGGCAGAGATGCTAGGATATTATTATTTTGCAATTAAAAAGTCATTTTTAAAGAACCATTTTAATCATCTTTCCCGTGCTGTGCATTAGGGAAGCCTCTGAAGCCAGTGTTTTTGGGAGGGAATTACTCCCTGGCTGAGTTACCTGAATACAGTAGCTTGGAGCTTGGAGCTTGGAGCTTGCCGGTGTGTTTCTTTTAGGGGACTGAAGGGAGGTTTATTTGCCTGAGCACATCAAAGCCCAATAAATGCAAATAGGAGTTTTCATTAAAGAAGGTATAGGTTTATTAGCTGAGGAAATGGCACAAAGCCCAGAGTCACAGGTAAGCTAGTGTTTAAAGACCTGGCCTCCTGGTGGCTTCCAGGGGGTGGATTATACAGGGAAAACATCATCAATCATGACGGTGAAAGGAGTTGAGGCCAGGTAGGGAGGGCTGATTAATTACTGTATCAGGTCAGGGTGTCAGCGATGGACTTGCTGTCTGGTTTCAGTCTGGAGAGGGATCTTTGAACCAAATGATAGTGGCCACATGCATTGTTTAGTTTTGAGCACTGCTATGGTTTGAAAGTTTGTGTCCACCTCCTCTAATTTACATCTTGAAATCCTAAGGTCCCCTTGTGTTGGTATCAGGGAATGAGGCCTTTGATTGGTGATTCAGTCATGAGGGTAAAGCCCTCATGAATGGGATTCATGCTCATATCAAAGAGACCCCACAGTATTCCTCAGCCCTTTCTTCACATCACATTAGGACACAATGAGAAGTCTGTGGGGAGGAGGCCCCCTCACACCCTGACCTGAGACCTCCAGCCTCCGGAACTTGGAGAAATAAACTTCTGTTGTTTATAATCCCCCAAGTTTGTGGTACATTGCTGTAGTAGCCCCCACAGACTCAGACAACTTATGCTTAAGCAATAGATGTCAATGAAAATAGGACTTTCACAAAGCTGAACAAAATACCCTATAAGTCTCTTGCATAATAACAACTGAGCACTTGAAACATGACTACTGTGAATTGAGGTACAGTGTAAGTATAAAATACACTCCACATTTTGAAAACGTAATTTAAAAATTTAGAAATTTTATCAACACTGATTACATGTTGAAAAAATAGATGTGAGAAGTGAAATAAAGTATGTTAAAATTAATCTCAGCAGTTTCTTTTTAGTTACAAAAATGTGGTTACTGGACAACGTAAAGTTGTATGTGTGGATTGTAGTTATAGTGCACATGAGAATTTTATTGGATGGTACTAACCTAAGGCGATTATTGAAATGCAAATCCTAGAACCCTGCTCTAGACCAAGTGAATGGCATCTTTGGTTTTGTGGTTCAGGGACTTTAATTTGAAAAATATTCCCAGATAGTTGCGTCACTGACTGCATTCTGAGATTAGAATGCAACACTGATTAGCTGGAACCCGATCCTCAAGTTGGGCATAGTTTGTACCATTCCCTATTATTTTCCCCAGGCATCAAAGCAGAGCATTCCTTGCATTTGCCATAAGGCAGTCATCGTCAGTGCAAGTGAGACAGAGGTGAGAGTGAAATATTTTATTTTCCTACATCTCATACTCTTGCAAGAAATAGTAATCATCTTTATGTCCACTCACACAGCTTTTCACTTTTTAAAAAACACAGAATATCCTCTCCAGGTGTTTATTAGGTAATGCATATGAATCATGATGACATAATCCATCCTGCTTCCTTAGGATGGAGGGGTAACCTACTTGAACCCTCTGGCCTTGGGAGCTGGAGGCCATCTGACCAAGGTCCAAAGTTCCTTTCCCCTTCTAGCACCTGTGATTCTGCCTACAGTGGTGAGAAACTATACCTCACTTCCCCTCTTTGCTAAGATCCATGTCTTCTCTTTCACATTTCTGGAAAATTAGAGAAAGTGTTAAAGTGTTTCATTTTTTCCCATTGTATTTCTATCGTCCCTGACTCCAGGTAAGGACATACATCTAGAGGACAAAAGTCTATTTCACACTCTCCTGGACTAGGAAAACAGTCTTTCATCATATTAATGAAGTTATAGATTCGACTTAATGAATCAAGAAGAAATATTATATTATCCTTGCTATTTCTAGGATTCTCTTCAATATAAGTGGACTTCTATAAATTCAGAAGTAATCTATGAGTAATATCAGTTTCATTTTTATTTGATTGTCAATATTATGTGTATAGATTTGTGTGTATATGTGTGTGTACATTTTGAGGGTAAACTTTCTCCAATAAAGGAATTCTATAGCCTTTCTAGGAAAATTGGAAAATGGAAAATAGAAAATAACTAAAAGTAAAAAAAATTACCCCAAATATCATCACACAGAAATTACCACAGTGTTTACATTTTTCTATAGTTTTTTAAAAAAATATGTTTTAACTCATATATGCCTAAATTGGAGTATGATATTGATATCATGGGCTTTTCTCCAGATCATTTGTTTTCAAAAATATAATTTCAGTAGTTGGCTAACAAGATCTGCACTTTTGACCGATTGACATTTGAGCTGGTTTATTTATTTTTTATTAGTGAAGGCTGGAACTATGATGTCATTAAAGTCATTCTCTGCATGGTTGTGGTGACACTAACTGTAGCCTCTGAAGGAAAGTGCTTTTTATCTCCTTTCTTGCTACAGCGCAGAAGTCTTTCTATATGATTCAGCAAGGTGAATAGTGCCAACTTTTCATATTTAATATGGAATATGATGTTGCCATTTCCACTCACTGGTACTTCCTCTGTAGGCCAGGTGCCCCTCATGTACCTGATGGGCAGGGAACAGTGGACAACAGTGATTTTGAGCATGGACCATGGGAGTTCTACCTCAGTTCTGCTATTTGTAGGCTGCATGGCTTTGGGCAAGTTACATATACCTTCTTTGTTTTCTCATCTATAAAATGTGGATAAAACTAGTGGATAACACTTTCTCGTGAGGTGGTTTATGGTTTAGATAGGATAATAATATAAAGTAATTTAAGTAAATTCTTAAAAAATAGTTAAGACCCAGATAAATGGTGGCTAGCCTTCTCTCCCTCTTCTCCCTTTTTATCATCATCAATCACCCTCATCATTTTCATGTTTTACTTTTATTTTTTCTAACTCTCTAGTGTAGAACGCTTTCAAGAAGCAAAAGTTCTGCTGTGATATATATCTTGACTTATTTTCTTCTAGCATAGTGTCCCATACATAGTTGTAGTTGTTTAATGAAATGTTTGAATATCTCATAAGTCTTTTCCGTGATCTATAAATAAATGATAAACATTTTCACTCAAGACTATGTCTCAGCCCTGTCTGGTGTGGCTCTGTTGGTTGGGCTCCTTTCTGCAAAGCAAAGGGTTTCTAGTTTGATTCCCAGTCAGGGTACATGCCTGGTTGAGGACCCCGATCAGGGGGTATGAGAGACAACCAATCACTGTTTCTCTCACCCATTGATGTTTCTCTCCCTCTCTTTCTCCCTCCCTTCCCCTCTCTCTAAAAGTAAATAAATAAAACATTTTTTTTTTTAAGACTATGTACCAGAAGGAACATAGTCTTCAAGGAACGGAAGACTTTCATATGCAATAGTTGTACAGTATTACTTTATTATTTTACTAATTTATCACTCAAATATACTAACTAATCTATTTTATTGCATCATCATGTACACTTATTGTGTACTAGGTCTGAGCTGAAAGTTGTCAGGTCAGCCCCTGCCATCTAGAAGCTCAGAGTCTAACATCCTTCGTGATGTGTCCAGCATTTTGCTAGTCTTCTATTTTCAACACAGAGAAATTTCAAAAGACTTCAGCTACATGACAACTTTTATTGTTTGGGGCTGGTAAACCTCTAGTTTGGGAAGCAGTGGTTTTCTGGTCTTAACCAATTTCAGTAATATCTGAATAAAAAGGAAACTTTATTTTGTAGGGGAATTCTGAATTTAAACCCCACACAAATTGTATGGTTCAGGCATGTTTGTTTAAGTAATTTGTTAGCCTGCTTGGGCTTCCTACTCACTTCCTCATTTGTCTTAAAATCTAGGACCAAGAAAGTGCAGTCCAGTTTAAATGTTTAGAGTGGAAAAAGTCTGATGCAAATTGCCACTAGGCAGTACCCTTCCTATTTCTTTCCCTCCTTTTTACCTCCACTTTTTTCTTTTCAAGAAGATTTTACTTATTTATTTTTAGATGAAGGAGGAAAGAGAAGGAAATGCCTCAGAGAGAGGAACATGGATTCCCCTCAGCAGAGGACCTAACCTGCAACCCAGGCATGTGCCCGCACTGACCAGGATCAGACTAGTCACCTTTCGCTTTGCATGATGACACCCAAACAACTGAGCCACACCAGTCAGGGGTCACTTCTGCTTTTTATTCATACCCTTCTTTTTTTCTGCTCCTTTTCTTCTATCAAAAATAAAGGCATCTTCCATGGCCTAATTCAATATTCACCATGGGACACATTTTGACAGAAAAATAAGTAGTTGCTCAGGCCCCAGGGCAACTCTTCTGTGTGTCTGTATCTTAACCACAGAAGTAACATCTCTATTTCTAATGAAGCTAAGTAATGAGCTCATCCTTTTTTTTTTTTTTTTTTAGATTTTATTTATTAGTTTTAGAGAGAGGGGAAGAGAGAGAGGCAGAGAGGGAGAGACATCAATGTATGATTACCTTTCACCTGCCTCCACCTACAGACCTGGCTGGGGACCTGGCTTGCAACCTGGTTATGTGCCCTGGTGGGGAATTGAACCAGTGACCTTTGGGTTCACAGGCCAGCTCCTTATCCACTGTGCCACCAGCCAGGAGGAGCTCATCCTTTTTGTGACTTAGTGAGGTTTTATATTACATTGAAAGTGCCAATTCTCTGCTTTATTGTTTTATAGCCTGACCACCTGAAATTTTATTATACATTTTTACGCAGTCTGTTCATTATCTCTTTAACCCACTAGATTTAAGTATCGTGGAAGAAAGACTTTATATGGAGTTTACTGCCATATCCTTAATACCTAAAACAACACTTGGTGCATAATCAGTACTCAATAAATACTTGTGAATGGTTGAGTCTACATGCAAGAATTGACTAGTGTATAGAGAAAGATGCTCCCTGCTTCTTGTCTTCCTCTTGCTTAAGAAAACATTAATGGTGGCAACAAAAACAAACACCCAGAAAGGTGCTGCACTTTCCTTATCCATGCCTTCTCATGTGCAGCCCCGCAGCAGGTCTAAGTTCCATTTTCAAAGTCTGACCTGAACCTGCCCATCTCTACCTCCATCTCCATAGCTTTTAGCCATGTCTAAGTCACGATTACCTCCTTCCACGGGCACCAAAAGCCTGGTGTCTCTCTGTCCTTCCATTTCAATTCATTCTTCTGTGCAGCAGCAAACAAGGCCCTTTTAAATTTGAATTGCATGATGTCTATCTTCTATTCAAAATTCTTTCAACCCAGAGCTCTTAGTAGATAATCTGAAGTGGCAGCAAGGCCTTTGAGGCCCAGTGTGAGGGGCTCTTTCTTTGTTTACCAGTGTTATCTCATGCCTCCCTTGGTTTGGCCCATTGTGCTCCAACCACATTGGTTTTCCCCCAGTGCCTGGAATATGCCAAGTTCTTTTCCACCTCAGGGCCTTTTCATGAGCTGTCCCTTCTACCTGGAGTCCTCTCCCCACAACTCCTCCTTCTTCTTCAGGCTGAGACATCACCTTCACTGAGATGTCATTCCCATCTACATTCCTCATCCCCATTCTGCTAGACCCTCTGAAACCTCTCTTTGGTTTTTCTCCACTGCCCAGGTTACAGCCTGGGGTGATTTGTGTAGCCCTCTTGTCTGCACCACCCGTGAGGGGTAAAGGTGGTGGCTGTCTCTTTGCTGGTGTGTTCCCATTGCTGGCCACTGAGCTGTCAAGGAAGTGTGCTTGTGTCCACTTCTCATGACTGCTGTAACAAATTGCCACAGCCTTTATGGCTGAAAACAACCTGCATTTATCATCTTACAGTTATAAAGGCCAGAAGTTCAAAGAGGCTCCCACTGAGCCAAAACCAAGGTATTGCAGGATCTAGGGTTCTGGAGGCTCCGGCTCTGGGGGGTACCCTTCTTGTTCCTGTCATCTTCTGCCCATAGAGGTTGCCTTCATTCCTTGGCTCATGGCTCCGTTTCTCCATCCTCAAATCCAACCCGGTTGCTTCTCCCTGTGCCTTCTCTCAGTTATGTATTCCTATGACTGTGACCCACCCACTTCCACTTTTGAGGACCTTTGCAATGACATGGGATGCCCCTGGATAATCCAGGCTAATCTCATGTTTTTCAAATCAGTGGATTTGCACTTTTTATTCCATTTGTAATCTTATTTCCCCTTGCCACGTTAAGTTAACATATTCACAGGTTCTGGGGATTAGAAGGTGGACCTCCTAGGGGACCATGATTCTGCCTTGAATACATAAATGGACAACTAGCTTGGAATTTCCTTGTGGGCAAATGGCTGCGCTTAAATTTCTTTTGTTTCTTCTTGTGTCTATCCAAGTTAGACCCGTAGTGGGTCTAAGTAATTACTGTAGTGGGCACTTTCTGATTCCCAGAGAAATACAGGAGCCCCTTTTCTTTAATTATCAGCCTCAGAAGAGGACCTGGAAACCCTTAAGGTAGTAGGTGAAGAGGGTTTTCAAGATCTAATTAAATCTCTAATAGTCTTTGGAAGGCGTGTGATTTATGCTTGGTGCCACTGTAATTGGCACGGTTTCTCCCAGAGTGACAAATGCAGGCATTATAAAATAAACGTTTGCACCTCAGATAATTCCAAGCAAGGTGATTAATTTCTGGGAGATTAATACAGGGATGCTGAAGACCATGTTTTGCAATCGAGGAGGCTGCTCTTGCCTCAACCTGGGTTGAATTCCAGCTTTGCAGAGGGAAAAATACAAGGATAGATATTTCAGGAGCACCATACAAATGGCAAGTGAGTGGAAAGCAGTGATGTGTTTGCTGAGAAAAGCTGCAGGTGCCCAGCCTCCCATAATTTCACATGCCTTTCTCAAGGACAACACAGCAAAGACATTCAGTTGCAAGATGGGGTTTTCTTCCCGGAAGAGGCTTGTGTTTAGCTGTCATATCTCATACTATTTTTAGTGATGGTGCTTTAAAAAACTTAGGGAGCCTATCTCCCCTTACCAGGCTCAAGTGCCAGAGTTGCTACGCAACAGGCCCACCTCCCTGGTGATTCTCACACTCCCTCTGGGGTATTCAGTGACATGGACCTCTGCTGAAACCAAACAATAGAGTGAAGCTCTCAGGAGAAAAAAAGAGCAATGGCTTTGGAATCTCACAGACCAGAGTCCTGAATTCCTCTGCTCCAAGGCGTGCGGCCCTGGGCAGGTCTCCCTGTGCACAATGGGGATGTTATTAGTATCTAACTCATAAGGTTATTGTGAGGAGCAAATGGGATTCTACCCACAGCACCCTTACAACTTGCTGGTTTCACAAAACAGGGGCCTGCTTTAATTTGGGCAAAAGGTGGTTTATAAAGTCACGTGTGGAAAATTGAGAAATTCCTGTCAATTACCCCTTTGGTGCCTTTTATGTTTATTAGAACCTATCACGAGATAATTTTCTGTGAAACCGAACTAGCAGCAATGCTAGCAGTTACCATTTGTGAGCATATGGAGCCTTCGACTTCACAGCTTTGCTGTGGAGCGTAGTGGAAAAGTCCCCAGTACCCTGAAGATAAGGCCCTGGCACCTCCGTGTGCGTTCCTGGGCTAGGGGGACAGAGGCCTGGGAAATTCCAGAGGGAGCCCTGGGTGCCACCTTTAATCTCCTGTAGGACGATGGTCAACAAGAATACTGTTCACATCTGCAGAGCTCTTCAGTTTACAAAAGCACTTCACACAGGTGATAATGCTCACTGATGGCTTACTGTGTGCCTACGGGGTACCTTCTGCTTTTAAAATGTTAAACATTTAACCTTCACAGCGACCTTATAGAAGAGGCATTATGCTTTGACAACAAAGAGGCCAAGCTACTTACCTAAGGTTACTCAGCTAATAACTGCTGAACATAGACTATGTAACAACTGAGGCTGTGAAAAGTGAGGGCCCACATTCTTAACCATGACCTTGCACTCCCTTCCAAATTCGACATTCATGGCAATGCTGCCCAATGGACAACAAAGGTAATATTTGGTTTGTTTTGTATCGGAGGAAATGGCCTTAGAAAAATCAAGTGACCTAAAGGGAAGTGGCAGGACTACAATTAGAAGCCAGGTGTTGGATGTTTGAAGTTGTGGTTCTTTTGCTCTTCTGTCACACTCCATTAAATGCACTGGAGTGGGACCAATTTAGACTCTTTATGAAGGAAAAGAGGCACGCAGATGATTTACACAGCTAATTCATAGCGTGCGTTTGATTCTTTTCTGGCTTCTCTAATTAGATTAAGCTGGCCATAACAGCTAACCTTGGCCAGCGGTCAGTTCATCAGACAGGCATATGCCTTTAACATGGACATTTTCAAACTCTAATGTACACCCAAATCTCCCCTAGCGTCCATTAAATGCAGATTCTCATTCTTCAAGTTCAAGAAAGGGCCTGTGACTTCGCATTTCTGCCTATTCCCTGGTTTTGCTGGTGCTGCTGGTTCCAGGACCCACTCTGAGGAGCAAGGTTTCAAATGTGTGCACCAGTCAAAGGCAGAGAACCTTTTTTGAGTTGACTCACAGAACAGCAAGGCTGAGAGGTTTTCATTTCCTTCTATTTTTTTCTGTTTTGTTAGTCTAATATAGACTCTTTGATGGACCAAAGTTTGGGGTTATGAAGTTTGAAACAAGGTCTGACATCAGAAAAAGATCTTTGAAATACCAGCTGTGAAGGAAAAAAGGAAGGAAGGAAGGAAGGAAGAAAGGAAGGAAGGAAAGAAGAAAGAAAGAAAGAGTTCTAAAAGATGAATAAATGGCTTTTCTAAAGGCAGAACATTCATTTTTATAGATAAAATTTATAGAACTAGAAGGGACCTTTGAGATCATCTGGTCTAAGAGGTGTAAACTTGAAAGCTTACATTACAGGTAGGGAGCATCCATGAGTGAAATCGGCCTGTCGCTTGGTTTCAACAAGACACACCTGTTTGCATATGACACATTTGGAAATAGTCTTCATCTACACAAAAATGTGTACTATTTGTCACCTTTATTGGAGCAGTGGCTATCTTAGTCTGTCTGCTCCTGGGTATAGATTTTTTCCATCACATGGAAAATGAAATGGTTCTCTACAGTAAAAGAACAGAATAATGTGAATATAAGTAAAAAATAACTTCTGTCTCAATGCCCAGGACCAGCATGGGGAGTGTGGAGATGGTGACAAACTGGATTGCCAGGGCCCCTCTAAAGTGAGTGGCACAGCTGCACAGCTCTGACAGCTGTGACCACAAGGGATGCACATGCATGGGCCACATCTTCTGCTTTTCCAGGAGAACCTAGAAATCTGGAACTTAAGTGGAAATACCTTGAGTTAAAATATCTTGGCTATGTTGGTATTTTTGTTTGTGTTTTAAATACTGTGCAGCCCAAAGAAAACATGTCTTGCAAGCCAGACACAGCCAGGTGGCTGCCAGTTGGTGATTTCCGATCTACTCCAGCTACCTCATTTCACAGGTCAGGATTCTAAGGAGAAAAGTGACATCTGTGGATACTTAGACAGCGACTGGAAGTGTTAGGGGATTGAAGCCAGGTCTCCTGAATTTCAATTTATTTCTCTTCCTACTCCATCATGCTGTCCAGCACTTTCATTCTGTCTAGCCAGTCTGACTTTGCATTAAGGACAAGCAACATCCTTAAATTTAAGCTATAGGGAAATATAAAGATTGGAAACATTCTTCAAGTGTTAAAGATTTGAGGATCTCTTAGGTGGCATTTAAATACATAGTGATCCCACTATTTTTGGCAACAAGAACAGGCACTAAGAATCCTTAACACAGCTATCTTCTGTACTAAGCCACAACATGCTGTTCCCTGCAGATAATTTGTCTTAGAACGTACCATGTTTAGAGAGCCATTAAGCCATAAATCAATGACTCTTGGGAGTATCTTATACTGGATTTATTCAAATGGAATAGTTTTGATAGTCTGAAACCAGGAGCTCATGCAGGCTGTAGAATTGTTTTATAAGTTGAGAACTCACAAAATTATTCTTCTTTAGATTGATAAAACCTATGAAAATGGGCAAGGATTTGTCAGTAGTCAATTTAGGGCTTTAACATGGTCCAGTAAATCAATAGAAAGAGATAACCTTTTCTGAAGACACACAAAACAGCACTGCATTGATTTTTCATATCCTGCATGGTGATTCTGGCCAAGCATTTAGACCTAGATGGGATAAACAAAAGCAATGAAGACTGGAAATAATATTCCTTTCAAATGTCAGAATGGAAGAAAGGAATTCATGCAAGAATGAAGGGAAAGGAAAAAGGACCCAGAGCCACTGTTTTCCCAGGATGACTAGGGCAGGGATAGTGAGACTCTGTCTATTGGAAATACACAGAACAACTTCTCTGCTGAGATAGGTGAAATATGAAGATGTTTGGTTCTTGATCAGGCAAAACCTTAAATGAAAGGCTAGTCTTTTCCACCAATATAATGCCATCACTCAGCATAGGACCTGATGCTTAGTAAGTGCTCAATATATGTATATGCAAGATCTTTTTATTTTTTGATTAAAAAGATACTGCATTTTTTAAAAACTTACTTTTAGAGAGAGGGGAAAGGAAGGAGAAAGAGATGGAGGGAAATATCAGTGTATGAGAGAAATAGCAACAATTGCTCCATGCCCCCAGCTGGGGACCTGGCCTGCAACCTAGGCATGTGCCCTGACTGGGAGTGGAACTGGTGACCCTTCAGTTCACAGGCTGGCATTCAGTCCACTGAAACATACCAGCCATGGCTGAAGGTCTTTGTATTTTTAATTTACTGAGTGCTTGCTATGTGTCAGGTGCAGTGTTCAGATTGAAAAAAATGCATGCCCATTCCCATGAATTTCAGGGCTTTTTTACTCCTCTGTGTTCCTAAAGCTTCTCCAGTGGACTCCTGACCTCACCTCAAGCTACTTTTCTTCATGAACAGCTGCCTCATCATTGTTCTTTGGTGGTGGTTGGGGAGAGGGCAGAGGCTGGAGTCTCCTAGTCTGTCATCTTGGTCCTCACCATTCTGTCTTGAAGGGGCAGAGGCTGGAGTCTCCTAGTCTGTCATCTTGATCCTCACCATTCTGTCTTGAAGGTGCCATCTGTTTTTTGTGCAGACACCAACAGATAAACACAATGGTCGAACTGGGAAATCTGCTCAGAGAAGGATGTTGACAGAGCAGGGTAAAATATCTATTTAATAGTTTCAAACTTGAAAAAGAATCAGCATAGCAATTTTAAGTGATGTCTTCTGAGGAATTGTAGTCTGTGAGAGGTGCCCTGGCTGATGGGAAGTGGTGATGCAGAGCGGAGGAGGTGGCTGGAATTGCCCAAGCTAGAAATTACTCCAGGGAGGCTGGGATGCGGAAGGCAGCATGGTTGGTGTGGTGGGGAGAAACGAGTTGTCTGCGGAGATACCTAAGAGCTAGGATCTATAGCACTTGTGTTGGATGGGGTTGGGGAAGAGGAGGAAAAAGGACTTGCCAAGGAGTCTCCCCAGCTTCTGGCTCGTGCAGTTGATTGGATGGTGGTATCGTTGGCTGAGACGGGAACCCTAGGGGCGGGTAGGTGGTGGGGAAGGGGACTCAGCATCACTTTGGCATACATTGAATTTGTGGCCTCCCACGGAAATGTCAAGTTGTATATCCAAATGCAGGAAAGTCATATAAGTCAAAGAAGAGGTCAGGGCTAAGAATGTAAATTCTGGTAGATTCAGTTTACATATTGAACGGAAAGCTATGGGTAGGGATCGACTCTAGCAAAGGGTTACCTGAGTAAGTGGTGCAGGGCAGGGTTTCCTAATCTTGGCATTATTGATGTCATGGGCTGGATAATTCTTTGTTGTGGGACTTGTCAGGGGGAGCTACCCCAACATATGCCACTTGGCACATGGATTGTTTTGAGCTGAAGACAATTAAGATTGGCAGAGTCAGGCAAAGCTTCTTACCTTCCCCTTTATTGCCTAAAATAATTTAGACAGGGAGCCTATCACAGGAAGAACGCTATTACTTAACCTTAGGTATAAGACCTGGTTTATGGGAATCCCGGCATAATTTTAGCAAACCTCATTAAATCCACTGCATCCTCTGTAACTGCTGATGATAGTAACTACCTGCACCCTTCTAAGATATCTCAGCCTGCTGGCCACCTGTGTCCTTCAAAGATGTCAGCCTGCCGGTGAGAACCTGGTAACTCCCCTCTTGTGGTCAGCCTCTCTGTTCTCAGAGCCAAACCCCTCAAAGCCATCAACAGAAAGTCTCTTCAACTGTCCCACCCCCTTATCCTCTTAAAAAAAACCTGCCTTTCTTTTGTTAGCTGCTGAAACCTTCCTGCCTACCTGGGCTCAGTCCACTTGCGCAGCTGGCCAAATAAATCTTTTAAACGAATGGCCTATTATTCCCCTGTTGTTTCTACTCTCATTCTAGCCAGACCTGATACCTGATATAACATTTTATACAAGAAGGGCTTAAATTTATGGCTTGGCAAACATTGGCTTATCAAATGTCTGCTCTTCTCATCTTTCTGTGAATTTCTTCCTCCTCTTTGAAGCACCAGACCCTGCCCACTTCTCTTTCACTTAGGATGATATATAAGTCTCAACTTCCTAACTTGCCCTTGAGTCTCATGTTTTTATGGGGCTCCTATATGTAAAAAATTTAGCTTTCTCCTGTTAATCTTACGCCAGTTTAATTTTTAGATCAGCCAAAATATGTTGAAGGGAAGAAGGAAGTATATTTCCTCCCTGCTCCTGTCCTGTGCATTATTGAATGTTTATCAGACTTGTATATACCAGATATGAATAGTACCCCCCTCTTCTAACAACCATTATATCTCCAAATATTCCCAACTGTCCCCTGAGGGGAAAAATTGCCCCGTTGAGAACCACTGGTATAGGGAAATGGCTATAAACTGGGGTTATAGTACCTGATAGCCTGGCTCTATGCACGACCAGCCATGAGACCTGGGGTGGGTGGGTTATTGAACTCCTCTGTGTCTCAGTTTCCTCTTTGGTGGAATAGAGACAATAGTAGGAGGTGGTTACATTATTATTTTGGAGAGATAAATGAGAAAGCTGAAGGAATTGCAGAAAAGAGTAGCTTCTACAGTCCTGGTGTTATTCTTTGAGAAGTAGCTAGGATCTAACATTGAAAAACCCCAACAGTTAAGATGAAATAGAAAAGGAGACAGAGAAGAGAAATGAGTACCTTGGCATTGGAGGAAAGAGGGGGGACAGTGATGTCACATGAATGGACACACACTGGGTGGGGTGGAGGTCCAGTGAACTTCTCAGCCAAGGGATGAGAAGTTTGAGCTCCTGAATGTTCATAACTGATTTTTACCCACATTTGGGTCAGGAAGAAATCATCTCAGTATATTTTATGGAGACAAAGTACTCTAAAATGCCTTTGTTAAATTTGTTAGAGTTTGGGATGTCTAAAAGGAATAGTTTTACCATTCTTTTAAAAAGATTTTATTTATTATTTTTAGAGAGAGGGAAAAGGAGAGAGAGGGAGAGAGAGAGAGAGAGAGACAGAAAGACAGACAGACAGACATCAATGTATGGTTGCCTTTCACCTGCCTCCAGTTACGGACCTGGCTGGAGACCCGGCTTGCAGCCTCATTATGTGCCCTGGCTAGGAATCAAACCAGTGACCTTTGGGTTCACAGGCCAGCTCCTCATCCACCGTACCACCAGCCAGGGCTACCATGTTCTTAAATGGCACTCAGAATATATTTATCACATGTTGGTAAAAATTATTTCTTGCTCTCAAACTGATGATCATTTAAAATAGTATTAGCTGGTTTGTGGAGACCCATAAACCATGGGTGAGCTGTGTGAGCCCTGAAGAACCAGCAATCTACTAGATAGATTCTACCTTCCCAGGGCACAAGGCAGAGGAGGGGCAAGGAGACATCATGGTTACTGGGATAAAGACAATTTTGAAACATAACTGAGTTTTTCTACGAAACTCTTTTACTTACACAGGCCAACATTTTTGCTACTAAGATAAGCCAGAAAAACAACAGGGTCTCTATACCTCTCCTTCCTCCTCCACTCTAATCAATCTAACACATTTTCTGCTGGTTTTCAAATTCTGAAGTGGAATTCTGCTCTATGAATGGATGCCGTGAGTGGAAGAACAAGATTCTTGAAATTATGGAATCCTCCCTCTTTCTCCTCCCCCCCATCCTCCACAATCCTTCCCTTCCTGTCTTCAAGTACATATTATGGCCTTTTCATGTTCTAGACACAGAACAAGATGCTAGGAATACAGAAAAGAACAAATGAGGGGGATTCTTTGGATTTAATGGAACTTACTTTTTAAAAACGTAAACAAATGCCTTAAACACTGTGGATGAAAAGGGGGTTCTATGGGAAGTAACTTCACAGGATATAATCCCCTTGCTTTTTCCCACCTGCATATAATCTTTTATGTCCTCTCCTTAATTTTGAATGCATAAAAGAAGCTGCAAAACTACTATTCTCTGAAGCATTTGAGATCTTGCTCCCAGCCCATGTTGTCAGGTTGGCTCAAATCAACCCATAAAAACTCTCCACGGGTTTGGATTTTTCTTGTGTTGTCAACACACACATTCTTTTGAAAACAATTAAGAAAATAACCAGAATGTGTTAAGAATGAAATGAAGAGGTGACTCAAGAGGACCTTTTGTGGGGGCAACATTTAAGCCAAGATCCAAACAAGAAGCCTTAAGGGGAGCTGGGTGCGAAAGCTGCAGGTGGAAAGGCCCCAGGCAGGAGCAGCATGGCCTACCTAGAACGCCCCATGGGGTGGCATGGGGTCAGGAAGCCCAAGAGGGGACAGGACAGGACAAGAGGAAGAGAGGACGGGAGGACATCCCAGGTGCAGAGCGAGAGAACATATTTGAGGTGAATGGGGGAGTTGTACGTAAGGACACCTGTTCAGGGAAGGATAGGGTGCCCTGCTGGGGAAAGAAAGCTGTGGGCAGGTGTGAGGGACATTTTACTCTGTCCCACTCCATATGACTCTACTTGCTACCATCATGCGCAGCATAAAATTTCCATCAGCGATGGACTGCGTATAGAGCAGTGATATACCACAGAGCCTAGATGTATATTTATCTATATCATCTGCCCCCCTTTCCGTTTTTCTTTTCAACCTCATGACTCATATGATGGAGAATTAGATTTAACTGCCAGTTACTAGAATATGAAGCCCTGTAGCTGAACTTGCTGCTAGGCGTGATCTCAGTCAAGTTTGCATTTTCCCTGTCACTTGGGGCTGCACTATTCCCTTCATTAGCACATGCATGAACTTTGGGTTATGTGACCCAAAGTTTCCTTCTGCTCCTTTATGAAAGGGAGCAAAGCAGCACTGTGGAGGAGACAGACATTTTTACAGTATTTTGGGGGGTAATTCCAACTTGTACCACTTTGCTATTGGCAGGCTTGGTAACTTCCAGGCAAGGAGGCAAGAAGCACACCATCTTTTGTTTTCCTAAAACCAGAAGGAGCATTTATTTCATTCTCTACAATGATGAACAATTTGCAGTTGGCAAATCCAGGGCTTTCAGACAGAGAACAGGTGGATACCTGGGGTCCTCGAGGGCAGGTTGACCTCTGGAAGCTTCTAACAAGCCTGGGTGACTTGGGCGGGGCAAGCCCTTTAAAAAAAAGAGAAGCAAACCTTGCGAAATGGAGGAGAAAATAGTGGTTGATGAGCCTACTGGGTAGTAGCAGACTTATTTACCTATTAGAAGCATGTCCTGTAATGAGTTGAAAATGGATTTAGGCTCTATTAGGTTAGAACTAGATGAAAAAAGTTGACAGGTATCTCAAAGTGAGTGAAAGAAAGGCACTTCAAGGGCTCTTGTTAGAGAGCAAATGACCTTCCCTTGGACAAGTTTCAGCTCTAGACAAGATAGAGGAAGAGAGTACCATCAGGAATCGCTGGCATCACCACCCATTTTTTCAGAGGCTATGATGGACCCCAAACTGTACACAGAAAACAGAGTGAGGGGTGGGACCAGAAGCTGCTCTCCCCTCTCAGCCCAGCTTTCTCTCCTCCAGTAACCTGTGTGGCCATGCTGAAACACTGGTCACATGTACCCTCTGCTCCCCCATCTCTCAACTCACAGCTCCCCATTTTGTGATTCTGCGATCTCTTTTTCTTTCATTTTTTTAATTGTTGTTGTATTACATCCATCGCCTTTTTGCTCCCCTCTGTCCCCCTCCCC
>PVIW01000388.1:491832-529143 GCA_004026585.1 Noctilio leporinus | reverse complement strand
GGGGGAGGGGGGAAGGGGAGAGGGAGGGGGGAGGGAGAGGGAGAGAGGGAGAAGGAGAGGGAGAAAAATGTCAGCGAATAAGTAGGTATAAGTATATATCAGTAATAACCCTAATTATAAATGGAATAAATGCTCCAATCAAAAGATATAGGGTAAATGAATGGATAAGAAAACATGACTGGCATATATGCTGTCCATAAGAGGCCTATCTCAGGACAAAATATTTACAGAGGCTGAAAGTGAAGGGATAGGAAAAAAAAAATTCCAAGCAAACAGGAAGAAAAAGAGAGCTGGGATGGTAAGACTTATATCAGCCAAAATATATTTCAAAACAAAGACCATAAAAGGGACAAAGAATGTCAATAAATAATATTGAAGATAGTAGTCCAACAAGAGGATATAATCCTTATGAATATATATGCACCCAACATAGGAGCACCTAAATATTTAACAAAAATCTTTTTTTAAAATAGGTTTTATTATTTCCAAATTGGGGAAGGGAGAGAGAAAGAGAGGGAGAGAAACATCAGTGCATGGTTGCCTTTCACCTGCCTTTAGCCACAGACCTGGCTGGAGACCTGGCTTGCAACCTGGTTATATGCCCTAGTTGGGGAATTGAACCAGCGACCTTCAGGTTCGCAGGCCAGTGCCTTATCCACTGTGCCACCAACCAGGGCTATAATGAAAATCTTGAAGGACTTCATGAAAGATAATGGCAAAAACAGAGTCATCATAGGGGATTTTAACACCCCACTGTGAACAATGGATAGACCTTCCAAACCAAGGATCAACAAGGATATTGTGAACAATGCTATAGATCAAATAGATTTAATTGATATGTATACAATCTTTCACCCCAAAGAAACAAAACATACATTTTTGTCAAAAGCACATGGAACATTTTCAAAGATACACTGCATGGTAGGACACAAAACAAGAATCAACAATTTCAAGAAATTTGAAATCATATTAAGTATGTGTTCAGAACACAGTGGATTGAAACTTGAAACCAACATTTAAGAAAAAAAAAAAAACTAAAAAACATACAAATACATGGAGACTCAATAATGTTATTTAATGAGTGGGTCAACAATGAGATCAAGGAAGAAGTAAAAGTTTACCTGGAAACAAATGAAAACTAACATACAACAAATAAAAACCATGGGACACAGCGAAGGCAGTGCTACACCTATGCAGACAACGTGATAGAACACCCTACAGTCTTCCCCAAAAAACTACTCTACCTGATAAGTGAATTTGGCAAAATTGTAGGATACAAAGTCAATATTCAGAAATTGGGGGCATTTTTGTATACCTACAATGAAATATCAGAAAGAGAAACTAGGGAAAAATCCCATTTACTATAGCAACAACAACAACAACAAAATAAAGTACCTAGGAATAAATTTAACCAAGGAGGTAAGGGACTTGGAAAACTACAGAACACTGAGAAAAAGTGTAAGGAAGACACAAATAAATGGAGGCATATTGAATGTTCATGAATTGGAAGAACTAACATTGTTAAAATGTCCATAATACTCAAAGCAATCTATATATTCAATATTATTCCTATTAAAATACCAAGGACATACTTCACAGATCTAGAATAAGTATTTCAAAAGTTTAAATGGAACCAAAAATGACCCCAAATATCTTTAGCAATCTTAGGAAAGAAGAACAAGGTAGAAGGGGTCATAATATCTGGTATTAAACTATACTACAAGGCCACTATAATCAGAACAGTCTGGTACTGGCATAAGAACATTTAGATCAATGAAACAGAATAGACAGCCCAGAAATAAACACAACTCTCTATGGTCAATTAATATTTAATAAAGGGGGCATGAGCATACATGGAGTAAAGATAACCTCTTCAATAAATGGTGTTGGGAAAATTGGATTAGTACACGCAAAAAAATTAACTAGACTGTCAGCTCACACATACACCAGATAATCTTAAAATGGATAAAAGACTTAAATATGTCAAGACACCATAAAAGTCTTTGAGAGAAACATAGGCAGTAAAAAATTTCAGATACCCCTACAACAGTTTTGTGGCTATATCTCTTAGGACAAAGGAAATGAAAAAAATAAATAAATAAACAAGTATGGCAACATCAAATTAATATGCTTCTGCATGACTAAAGAAATTATCATTAAAATGAAAAGGGGACCAGCCATATGGGAGAATATATTTGCAAATGATACGTAGGACAAAGGTTTGATTGCCAAAATATATAAAGAACTCATATGACTCAACACCAGGAAGACAAACAATGCAATAAACAAATGGACAAAGGACCTGTTAGATGCTTCATGGAAGGCATACAGATGGCCCATCACATGTGAAAAGTTGCTCAACATCACTAACCATCAGATAAACGCAAGTTAAAACCATAATGAGTTACCACCTGACACCTGTCAGAATGGCCATCATCAACAAATCAACAAACAACAAGAGTTGGTGAGGATGTGGACAAAGTGAACCCTGGTGCATTGCTGGTGGGAAGGCAGACTGGTGCAACCACTATGGAAGACAGTATGAAATTTACTCAAAAAACTAAAAATGGAACTGCCTTTGACCCAGGGATTCCATTACTGGAAATATATCCTAAGAATTCCAAATCACCAATTCAAAATAACTTATACACCCCTATGTTCATAGTGGCACTATTTACAATTGCCAAGCCCTGGACACAACCTAAGTGCCCATCAGTAAATGGGTAGATCAAAAAAAGGTGGTACATTTACACAATGGAATACTATGCAGCAGGAAAAGGAGCTCCTACCTTTTGCAACAGCATGGGTGGAACTGGAGAGTATTATACTAAGTGAAATAGACCAGTTGTTGAAAGACAAATACCATATAATCTCACGTATAAGAGGAATCTAATGAATAAAATAAACTAACAAACAAAATAGAACCATAAGCATGGAAACATGGCAAAGACTCAGTGACTAGAGGGTACTGAGGGAGGGTGATAATCATGGGAAGAAGAAGGGACTAGACAAAGAACATGTATGAATGACACATGGATATGGACAACTGTGGGAATTGACTGTGGGAGCAGGAAGGGGGAGGTGGGATAGGTGAAGGAGGGCAAAGGGAGGAATATTGAGACAACTGTTATATAACAATAAAAATGATTAAAAATATAGGTACAAATGTATTTATATATATGTATAAGAATGTATAAATATTTTGCAATTATTTAATTCATTTATGTTGTTAATTTTTATAGTAACTCTTCTGCATTTAATCACTTAATATATGAGTATTTTTCATCACAATTATTTCTTCTATTCATTAAATAAAGCAAATTTTAATAGCAGTATTACAAACTTTGTTTTAGGTATTGTGGAAATATCAATAAATGCATAAAATACCAAAAACAAACCTAGCCTTGCCTTTTAATAGTTTTGCTTCATTGTCCTGGTTATATTTTTCATATAAAATTGGGACTATAAAATATTTATAAATTTTGCCATGTATTATTATATTGTGCCCCTCTAATTAAGTCCTCTAAATATTAAGTGGCAGGCAATTTCATAATTCAGTCCTATTCATATTTAGTTTAAATTTTTTTAATGTCTTTTCCTTTTATTTCAAAACTATTACATTGTTTCGGATAGTTTCTTTTAATCATAATATATGTATATTTTGCCTGGCTTATACATATTTTCAATGAAGCATGTTATACATACATAAAAGAATATGTGTAATGCATGCATACAGTTTAAACATTACATAGGGCCCTCAACCTGGGATATGAAGTCTTACTTAGTAAAGTTCCTATGTTCCCCATTTCTTACCCTTATGGTCTTTATTTTCCTTCTTGCAAACATCTTTTTTACTAATTTTTGTCATCATTTAATTTTCATTAATTAAGGGCAGTACATGTTTGTAGGACTAATAAATTGGTTATCTTGTTTTCTTATACAAATGATCTCATGGTCTTTATATTCTTCAGTGACTTTTATACTTTAATGATCCATCATGTTTTCAAGGTTTATGCCTATTGATGTGTTTGCTATGTAAAATAATTTATTTGTAGTTTTTACTACTGTGACTCCTTTTTTTTTTAGTATTATGCTATCAGAAATACTTTAGCACATGTCTCCTGGTAAGTCTGCTCAGGACATCCTACTCAGAATGGAATTGTTGAGTTAGAAGCAACAGATATTCAATGTTACTAATGAATAACAACATGGTTTTCAGGTTGTTAAACAAATTTACACTTCCACGAGAAGTATGAGTTTCCATTGTGGTGTGTCCTTGCCAAATACTATACGCATTTTAATTGTAGTGAGGGTGAAACACTTTTTTCTCAATCCTTTGGAATTCATTGTGACTTGATTTATAACCTAACAGATAAACAATTCTTGTGTGTATTTCACATATTCTTGGAAAGAACGGGACTCTCTCTTTTCTCCTTAATGAGAACAATTACATATTTAGTTCAGACTATTGTCTGCTAAAATAAAAGTGTGCTTTCTTTATTCCTTGCTCTGATTGTATCACCATAGACTTATGAAAACTTTTTTGAATACAACTGAGTCAGCTGAAAAGGATTTAATTTTCTTCTGTCTTTTTCAAATTCCTACAACAGTCTCCTTGGAGTTAATAGCTGGACACCCTTTGAACATGAGTCAAGCTGGAAGAAGGAAACCATGCCACTCAACCCAAGAGGGTTAGGGAACCCTGGGGGATCGGTGACAGCCTGGAGCTGCTGTGGCAGCTTTGGACTTCAGGCCTCCTGACATTTCAACTTGGGACAGCAATAAACTTTATTGTGTTTAAGGCACAATTGCTATTTCTTCTCATTACCTATAGCTGAACTAACTAACAGAATTACAGGAATTAAATATTAAATTATAGATTTTAAATGAAATTCATTACGCTTTTAATTTGAACAAAAGGCTGGAAGTTGAACGTTTGTAGTTAATCTGAGCAAACTTAAATGTATTCCTGTGAGGTGTAAAAAGCTGAAAGCAAACTGCGTAATTACAGAAAAGTGCTCTATCTGTTAGCAATTTAGGGGTTATAGACCACAGTGCAGTGGTATGTGGCTTTTATCAATGTCCCTTCAGGATGCATTAATAGAAGTATCATGTCAAGAATGTTGGTAGTTGAAGTAATAATTTGCCTTTACTCGGATCATCAGCTACCACTGAGTGCATAATGTACAGGCTCAATTTCCACATTTTGGCAGGAATATGAACACACTATAGAATGTCTAAAAGAAATCTAAACTAACATTTAGTTAGAAATGTACACTCAGTTAGATGATACCCATATCTCTCTGTATATAGAAGGTCTTTCAATGGAAAGGGAATATTGGTGGGAATGATAAAGGCTCAACATATTAGTCACTAACGGGTAAAATAAAAAACAATTGTTAGGACTTTCAGTTTGAGTTTAACACAAAGAGGGACAATGCAATAGTCAGAGCTGAACTAGGATACATTTAGTTTCCTCCAGACAAACTGTTCCCGGCTATTGGTGGTGACTTAGGCCAAATAACCACATGGTGGAGATGTTGTAGAGGGAATTCAAGCATGAGGTAGCTGGTTGGAATAGAGGACACTTAAGGTTACTTCCAAATTCTGAAATCTATGAATTAATGGATCAAATATATATAGGGAGGAAGGTGTCAATTTGCCATTGATGTAATATTCTCGTATCTCAAAACTCTGAGTCCTTTGGCTTAAATGAATTTTTTCTATTCAGAATATATCTGATGTAAAAAAAAGTTATTATGCTCAACACTAGCTTAATTTTTAAAATCATGTATACTTGTACAATATATGGACCTGTCATGCAAAAGCTCTGGGATAAGCATAAGGAGAATGCTTTTGTTTTACAAATGCATAAAAATACATAGTGCTATAATGGTACTGAAGAGAAATATTACACAGAGCACACAACCTCAAAATGGGTCAGCACAAACTACGCAATTGATTAGAAGCTTGCAGAAAACCATGGCAAATGGCAAAATCAATTCACCAATCAGTTTTGCAGTGTTTTATTCTAAACTCAGCCAGCTGGGCAATTAGGCATATACTCCGTGTTTTTATGCCTTTCATTGAAGAAAGCATCATTTTCCTTTGGAAGCAGATGGTTAGGAGCTACAAATGGGTCAAAGTTCAGTAAGGTTACTCTCCTATGAACAGAGTAAATTGATGTGCTAGAATATGCTCTTCTGAATGATTCAACACTGAGACAAAAGCCTTCATGAGTTATTGGTTTTGTGGCTAAGAAATTATTCAATAATATATTTTAATGCTGTGATTCTCTGTAAAATGCTCTACTTAATTTACCTTTTTGTAGGTTAATAACTTATGCCTAAATTCTGAAGAGGGTTAAGGCCTAATTACTTCAAATTATTATTTTAGATTTTGTTTTACAAAACTGGAAAAATGAGACTTTATTGCATTCTTTTGAAAGGCAGTCTTTGAAACAAATTTGCACTAAGGTCAAATTCTATTATTTGAACTAAACTATCTCATAATCAGCGTCTTCAGATGAGTCATGACAAGCATTACAGCATTTCAGAACTGATAGTGAAATTGGAGATCATTTACTTGAATTTCTTTGTACAAATTAAGGATCTTATGCCTAAATATCAAAATTCATTCAAGACAGCATCAGGTTTACAAACAAAATCTCACCAGATCTCAGATAATACTTAAACCTTGCACAATTGTCCATCCTTATAGAAGGTAATAATATTATTAAAGTATTACCTTCCCTTTGACAAAGAGGTCAAAACAGTTCATGAGAACCACAGTTTATTGAAGAGAAACTACACCAAGTAATGGAACTTCCATTATGCCATTAAAAAGGTCTTCCCTTGATCTTGCCATCAATTATGTTTGGATACCAGTCGGAAAATACTGCTTTCATGCTTGATAACTTTCTAGTTAAATAATACTCAAAGATTTTGCTTGATTAGATAATGTTGGTGACTTTATCTAGCATACTATTATCAAAATGAGTATGAGATATGGTTCATTGGAATTTAGAAACCAAGGAGCAGAAACTACACTGGTTCACAGCCTTTGACATGCTTCAACTCTGGGTCTTACATGTATTTGTATGGCCTTAGCCCATACATATTGCAATAATTCAACTCATGCATATAAATGAGTAGAAGACTGGATGGGTTAAAAGAAAGACTACAACAGCCTACCTGACCCTAGCCAAAAATATAATATATAAAATATAAACCATAATTTCCAAATTGGCTAAATGATAAGTTCTAAATGGACTAAATGTCTAAAGTAAAATGAAATAATTAAAGTACTAGATGAAAACATGAAAACATTTTTTCATAAACTCAAATGGAAAAGGCCTGTTTTTTTTTTTTTTAAATACAAAATTCAGAGCCTTTAGGTCTTAAAGATTGCTATACTGATTATATGAAAACAGACATAGAAAGAAATCAAAACCTGAATGGTAGGAAAAATCAAAAGGCAAAAGAAAACCATATAGGGGAAAAGATTGCATATCACAAATGGCTAATTTTCTTGATGTATAAATGGCTGTTGGAAAAAGACCAACTTGATAAAAATTCAGTACCACCCTCCATAGTTACACTGTAACTAGTAAATATGAAGGGATATTTATCTATCATCTATCTATCTATCTAATCTTAACACACATACACTCATACATATGTGAAGCTAAATTTTCTGAGGTTATATCCTGATTCTACCTCTTAACTATTTGAGTGATCTTGAGCAAGAAATTAAAGTTTTCTGTGTCTTAGTTGTCTATTTATTTATTTATTTTAAAAGATTTTATTCATTATTTTCAGAGAGAGGGGAAGGGAGAGAGGGAGAGAAACATCAATGTATGGTTGGCTTTCACCTGCCTCCAGCTACAGACCTGGCTGGAGACCTGGCTTGCAACCTGGTTATGTGTCCTGGCTGGGAATCAAACCAGTGACCTTTGGGTTTGCAGGTCGGTGCCTTATCCACTGTGCCACCAGTCAGGGCAGTTGTCTTATTATTTAAAAAGCAGATAATAATTTAATCAACAAACTAAGGATTACGGTCCTAACACAGTTCTTGGTACACAATGAGAGCAATAGAAGTGTTAGATCGAGTGTAATAATTATTACTCATATAAAATTTAATTATATATTATATAATAACTATGTAGTATTTTTATTATGTAATAGTATACATGACATAACCAAGCTACAGGAAATAGAATTAAGCTTTTAATAGAATAAGGGGAATAGATGGCAGAAGACATCAATAGAAATCCAGTACACAGGTTTATTCACTTCTGTTTGCTGGAATTTACCTCTGGGTTACTTTTCTCTGACCAGTTAGGTAAGGAATAGCATTCATGCAGTATTTTACAACTATCATCCCACACAGGCAACAGCTATGGATTTTGCCAACCACCACATTTGAAGAAATTTAATATTAGGAAAAATACTTTTGGGGTATTTTCTTAAAACATTTAAAGGTTGTTTCAATACAGATATTCAGTTATCCTTACTAACCGATGGTTCTTCTACTCCTTTCTTAGGGATGATTGTCTTTTCCTGGATTCTCTAAAATCCTCATTCTATAACTTTAAATTCAAGTGAGCCTTTAACTGTGACTCAAAAGGAACCATTTCACTTGGATAGAAGCAGGAGCTCCTATTTAGTCCCCAATTTCCATTTTCTGTTCAAAATAAATCCATGGAAAATCTCATATGATTCTCCAAGCTGTGGTTTAATCCTTGACTTTCAGATTTTCTCTCTACTTTTCATTCCTTTTTAAGTTCAAGTGTAACTTCCTCTGAGGTTTCCATTTTCCTTGAAATTTGTTCTTAATATTTGTACTTATTTTATGACTCATAGGAAGATAACTTGGGCCCAATTTTGACTCCCTGCTTAGGATAGAACAAAGTAGTCTATGAAAACATAGTCTTTCAGCAAGACTGTATAAAATATTGATTTAGCATCCTAGACCTATTACATGGTAATCACACACCTCCCATGTTGAAATAGAATTGTAGATTTGGATTAGATACACCAGCATGTACTGATTAGAAGATGCTTCACTATTTCCTTGCTTGTTTTGCTGCTCTTTACTTTTGAACTGTTTCACAATTAGTTTTATCTTATCAGAGGGGAAAGAAGAACCTGAAACTTAAGAGTTTGTAGTTCTGCAAGTCCCTAAATGTTGGTTGGTTTAAATAGTTCATGAAGAAATTTAGTGAAAGCTTTCCCCATACTTCAATTTTGAAAGAACAGGCAGCTAAATTCACAGTCAACTGAACAAAAATGAGGATTTCAAAGCATCTGAGGACTTTCAAGATGGAAGTGCTGTCCTGAGATAAGTGAATCGATATTGGAAATGAATCTCATTTTAACTAGTGCAAACTTGCTGGACCATTTCCTGAGATATTGTATAAAGCAATTGAAGGTGGCGTGGTGCAATGTTGAACAGTTACATGTAAGCACTCGCTGTTACAAAGAATTTTCAGAAAAGTAACAAATAAAAATTTTGTCCTGAGCATATATGGCATTGTTCTCCTGATTTGTTCATCCAACCTCTCCACTGGTACTTACTTATTTCCTTAAAAAACAATTCCAAATATAAAATTAAAGAAAAAAAATAATTCTGGAATTAAGGAGTAGAATATGTTTCATATTAAAAAATGACAAAAGAAAATAGTCAATGTTTTTTTAATAAATAAATACTGATATAGTATACATTATATAATATGGGTTTGAATTAAGGCCTATGGAAATGTTATAACATGATCTATGTGTTTTTAAATACAAAAATATTTTAAGATAGCTTACATTCTTAAAAAATTAGGTATTATTTTGTGGCACCTGGAATGAAAGTTTTAATGATCTATAAATGCAGCCATACACACTATCTATTTCTGATTGAAATCAAATGGAGTGGACCATTTTGAAAATTCAACTTTTTAATTTATTCTTATAACCTACAGGGTTGTATCTGGTAGAGTCAGTCAAATATTGTTCTATTTGCCACAGACAAGTGTAATATTAAAATTGTGGAATGGGGGCCCTGGCTGGTGGCTCAGTGGATAGGCACTGGCCTGCAAACCCAAAGGCCGCTGGTTTGATTTCCAGTCAGGACACATAACCAGGTTGCAAGCCAGGTCTCCAGCCAAGTCCTTAGCTGGAGGCAGGTGAAAGGTAACCATACACTGATGTTTCTCTCCCTTTCTTCTTCCCTCCCTGCCCTTCTCTTTAAAAATAATGAGTGAAGCCTTTAAAAAAAAATAATAATAATAAACTAAAGTATGTAATAAAATTGTGGAATCAGTTTTTTGAGGGTCAATGATTTAACTAAAAGGGTTGTTAATTCTGGCACATTTAAATTCTTTACATGTAAATTTCAAGAGTGGGGAGGTTGGATAAGAAACAG
Organism: Noctilio leporinus; assembly: GCA_004026585.1. Taxonomy (NCBI): domain Eukaryota; kingdom Metazoa; phylum Chordata; class Mammalia; order Chiroptera; family Noctilionidae; genus Noctilio; species Noctilio leporinus. The sequence goes on along the minus strand of PVIW01000388.1, from coordinate 518,730 downwards.
AGGTGCTCAATCATTCTGTAGTCCATCGCAAAGAACAGATGTCAAAAATTCTTTTTCTTAAAGAAAAAAAAAAAAAAAAACCTGGAAAGAAGGAAGGGCAGACTGTTTATATAATTGAAATCAAAATATATACTAGAGCTGTTATTCAGTAGTTCAAAGATAAGGGAACCCTGGTTAGGGGCTACAGACCAGTTTTAACAGGGATTCTAGTTGAGTTGGAGGAGAATTTTATATATATCTTTTGTTTTGCCTTCGTTGTTTTGGGTATGACTGAGAGTTTAATGATGTTGGCTCAAGGCCTGAAATGCAATTTGCTATTTTTATTATCCTGTCAATATGGTGCATTAAGGTCCCCAATACTCTTCAACAAATGCAAAAGAAAAAAAAAATACCCTTTTTTATACCAAGCTCTGCAGAAATTAAAAGAGCAAATGCCTAAGACATGTTCCTTATTGCCATAGTCTAGATGAAAGCTTTTAACTTAGTCTAACTTATTAATTTGATACTATGATGAAAACCTAAAGTGTTTAGAGATATATGGCTTCTACGATTGACTCTAGATAGAATCCTTCAAGTTCTGTATCTATGCTATAAAAGTAAAATGCTGAGGAAAGGACGAGGCCTTGTTCTTCATAAAACTAATAATCAGAGGTCAGATAAAAAGACCACAAGGACATAAGAATGAAAAGGGAAAAATTATTTATAATTTTGACACCATCATCACCCTTGACTTTTAATTTTTAATTATGGCACATTAAAAATGCTAACATGCATTAAGGATCAAGATTTACCTCAACCATTACACTGCAAATCCATTCAAGTTTAAAACATGACATTATTTTCCAGAAATTCTCTTTTTCTCCTTTAATCTCAGAAATTACCTAATTATACCATGTAAAGTGATTTTGAAAATTGCTTGTTATTGAGGTAAGTGTGTCTTTTGCCCAGATTTTCCATACAATTATTCTAATTCTTCATTTGGCTTTTCTTTAAAAATGCCCAGCATAACAGTGTTTGGTGTTAAGATTCTTTGAAAAAAAATTCTTGAAATTCTGGACTAAACTTTAATATTCCAGGTTTTGTTAAAGTTGTAGAGCTCACCAATAATTTAAATGTGCAGCAGTTATAAATATAAATTCGGTATCAAAGAAGCAGTTTTGTAATTAGGTTATACTGTTGTTGCAAAGAACCTGACTTGTCAAAACTCAACTAGAGTGAATCTCTTCTTTGGTTCTTACCCCAGCAATTTACTGTCATTCCTAGAAAGTTCAGGTGAGTGCTTTTTGTCTTGTTTATTTGTGTGTTAATTTGGTTAATATTCAAATTATCAATCTCTGTTTTTAAGAGCTGGGGCCTAACAGTAATATTTCATGCTTTGCAGGCCACAGGGTCCCTGTAGCAACTATTCAATTGTGCAATTACTCTGCCACAAAAGCAGTCATAGACCATCCATAAAAGAATGAGTGTGAATGTGATCTAATAAAACTTTATATACAAGAATAGGCAGCAGGCTGGACTTGACCCACCAATCATAGTTTGCATAAAGTTGCTTCAGCCTTTATGAACTTCCAGGAAAATCATTTATACAACTTTATAAAAAGATCTCTATCACCTACAGTGTGAACCCTAGTACTTTATAGGCAAAATAAAGTTATTAATATGTGTATTTAAATAAACAATCCTATTCCATGTGAAATAACTTTAACTAATGTCAAAATTATTATTTTGTATTTATTTATACTGACCATGAATAATCTGAAAAAAAAATTTTCATTTTATACTCAAGTGAAATTTTCTAAATGTAAATATTCATTTATTTATTTACATTTTGGGAGTCAGTGGAAGAAACTTTATTCAGTGAAAACAACTCAACTGTGAAAGAGCTAAGCTGTGGAACTTCACCCAAGCCAGAGAAATAATTACATTTTTATTCGAAAAGCTGGATGTTTAAGAGTGTAATCTATATTACAAGTTTATACAAATACCTGATTTTTCTCTATTTCTGGTGTCAGGAAGCTTACAGTCTCCTACCCACCTGAAGTTAGGCATAACCTCAGGCCAAGCACTGGCCAATGAAACAGATACACTGCCCATGGGAGTCATAATTCCTGACATATATCTAATGTTACATGCCAAACACTATTAAGCAAATCACAAATGTTATCTCTTTACTCATCCAAGCACAAAATCAAAAATATATGAAATTTCTGACCAATGCCTAACATAGCACCTGAAAATTTCATTTACAATGCTTTAGACGATGTTTAGATAATAATTGCGATAATAACAGTGTACAGATCTGCAGTGCTCACTCTGAGTGCTAATTCTTTTCTGTGCCCTTTATACGTACTAACTAATTATATACTCACAAAAACCTGGGAGGTAAATACTATTATTAAATCAAATGTATTGAAGAAACAGCTAAACCACAAATTCTCTAGGAACATAATTGATAAGTAGCAGAATGAGACTTGAACACAGCTTCATAGTAGAACTCACACTTCTAACCATTCAAAGATATTTCCTTGCTATTTATGTTCTTACTTTCTGTCATACTTTTTGTGTAACAAAAAGCCTTTATTATATTATTTTTTACTATTTGACATCAAAATGTTAAAATTTAACATATTAACAATCAAAAATTTGTAAAAAGGAATGTAATAGTTTTATTCAGCAGTGAGGATTAGGTATATATAGCATGCTTTATCTCTAAGGTGGAATAGTACAAAAACATTAAAAAATACTGTAGTGGAGCCCTGGCTGGTGGCTCAGTAAAGAAGGTGCCAGCCTGTGAACCCAAAGGTCACTGTTTCGATTCCCAGCCAGGGCAATAACCAGGTTGCAAGCCAGGTCTCCAGCCAGGCAGATAAAAGGCAACCATACATTGATATTTCTCTCCTCTCTCCTCTCTCTAAAAATAATAAATAAACTCTTTTAAAAATACTGTAGTGGAAGACTATTAACATGAAACAACTATGTAACTTTAAGCTAAGTCACAAAATCTCTCTAGGACTCTGTAATCATATCCTTCACATGATAATGATAATAGTACCTACATTATAAGGTTGATGCAAGCATCAAATACTTGTAATTACTTGTAACTTCCAAAACAAAGGAAGTGAATATGTTAATGATGGTTTTGAAAAAAGGATCAGCAAACGCAACTTCACGAAGTACAAGAAGCCGAAGAACCACGCAACCTGGCCAACACACACTCCTGCTCTGGACTTTCATTTCCTCATGTGTGAAATGGTGTGTTTGTACTAGACAGTTCTCCAAGCTTCTCCTAGGCCTATGGTTTTATAGCCTTTGAGAAAAAAGATTCAGTGTGACGTTTTGTTTCAGGAAAAACAATCTACAAAATATTTAATATAAAATTCCAAATCATCAAAATTACAAACCATGTATTTGGCTGTTATATGTTTCTAGAAACTACAAGGACATGAAAGAAGTTCCAATAGCAAGGAAGATGGCAGGTAAGATAATTTGATTTTTCAAATAGAAATAAACTATACGTATAGGATTTACCAACTAAGGCAGGAATGTTTAGAAACTTTCTTCAGCAACTTTACAATTGAAGGTAGTTAGAAAGTGTTGGAAATGGTAGCTCCTAAAAGAGAACTTTAGATCGGATTTTTCCAGTTGCAAAAGCTTTGTAAAATTTTTCCTTTGCTCTACTTTCAGATTCAAATCCAAAAGTGGTTAACATATCGTATTGACAAGAGTCAGAAGGATAAAAATATTGTGGCTTCATCTTTAAAATCTGGCATTCTTATTAATATATTTATTCATTGAATTATTCCCTGCCTCATTAGGTGAAACCAGTTGGAGCATGCTGTAGGTAGGGCTATAGTTCTGGATTGGCAATAATAAATAAGTAATAATATTGAGGAAATGGAAGTAGCATACTTGAATAGCCTTTAATGGTGGGCCAGATACATGTCTTCTATATTGAAACCTCACAGAGGATCTGAGTCCTACTGCTTTCCTCATATTCCAGAGGAGAAGACCATGGAATCACAGAAACCACGTTAAGAGCTACTATTTACTACTTCTCTATGTTCTGTTATGCTCTATGTGGTAAAATGAGCAGCACTTGCTTTCATCAACTTCTATTTGTCTCAGGACTGTGGAGTCAGAACACACTTAGATAAAATGAAATCACCTAATAATTAGCATCCTGCCCTCCTCCACTCACATACCCACACAGAACAGCTTTTCTCAACTAATATTTTAGCTCCTCACTCCTCTAATGGAGTAACTTAAGACCTGGGTCAGTGAAACAGGATTAAGTTCTAGATACCCTCAGTAGTGTTTTCTAAATGAGGCAGAATTCATTGGCTACTTTCCCCTCACTGCCTGACTTCATTTGTCCCCAACCAGAGTGGGGGAGGGAGAGAAACATCCATTGGTTGCCTCCCACAGTCACCCAGACCCAGATCATACTCAAGTGAATTGAGGATTGAACCCGCAACTCAGTTACGTGATCTGAGGGGGAATTGTACCCCCAACCTTTTGGCGATGGGAGACTAGATAAATGTTGTGCTAGAACCCTTGTCTCAGATTTTGCATCTGGTGAAACCCAAACCAAACATCATGTTATATTTAATCCTTATAATAGCTCTGAGGAATAGATATTGTATCAATTTGACTGGAGCAAGCGTAAGGCTTCAAAAAGTTAAATACATAATTGTATTCAAGTTAGAAGCCAGACTCCGGTCATACCTTTGCTGTAGTTTATTAAATGTAACTTCATAAGCGCTGTCCTTTCCCACCCCTCCCCTTCAAGCCAATGGATTCAGGCTCCATATACATATATATATATATATATGGAATAGGATAACAAAGTCACCATTACTAGATAAAAACCATTTCATAACACAGCCTAGATGCATTGTGCTAACTTCAGAAACAAAGGAAAACAGACTTAATACTCCATACAGTCAATATCTATTTGCTGAATATGATTGTAACTATGAATAACAGTTAGCTAATGATTGGTATTCTTCAGAAACCAAAACACCTTTTATTTTCATTTGCTGACACAAATCTCAGGCAACAAATATACTTTTTCTTAAGCATTATGGAAGACTGGTATATCTTCTGTTATCAAAAAATATTATGCTCCTGTTGAAATTGAAAAATAGAATTCATTTTCTTTAAATGAAATCTATTTGAAGCCAAAGAAGCGTGGTACCAAAGGAAATGTTAAACCTTAAGGATAATAAAGAACTATTTTTATCACTTTTCACTATTTTTACTGAAATCAAGCTAAGAATTCCAGAGATCAGTTATTTTCTCTCCTTGTAACTCAATTAAATGTCTTAAAAAGAATAAGCAATACATATTTACTCGAATAAATAAGCACATGTTCATTTTCTACCAAGTTAACTTTGAGAGAAAGAATTTGAAAAAGAAATGTCAATGAGTGGACCAAAAACTCAGAACTTCGGTCGCTAATGCGGTAAGCCATTTCATTAAACTGCACTGTATGTAAAAATAGATGCAATAGTTTCTTAATACATCTATTATCAAAGTACATAGGATGACTTATGATCTTCCCACATTTTTATCACTTTTACCAAATTATATTGAAAACTCAAAGAGTGTAACTAGAAAAACATTAAAAAGTTTGGGATAAATTAATTCAATGTGTTCAGATTGATTTCAATGACTGCTGACAGTGTGAAGATTTTTTGGAAGTTCCATTGAAAGGTACATGCTGGACTTTCAATTTGTTTCTTTCAGTGTAGAGTATATATTCTTTGTTCAGTTTTCCTCAGCTGTTTTCTTAATTTGCTTTTATAAACATATTTTTAAAATAGCAATAGCAAAAATATATATCATTTAAAAATCCATTTTATTTCCTTCGATGGCTTTTTAAAACTAAAGCTCTTTTGGTTTAGTTACTACTTTAACAGTTATGATACACAGTTTAAATGTACCACAAGTAATTTTATATCACTTCACATATAGTATAACAGCCTTGTGCTAGTACCTAAATATTATCCTTCCAGGGATTTATGCCATATTTGTTTTACATTTCACTTCAAATATGTCAAATATTATATCAGTCCCAATCTATAGTGTTATTATTTTTTCTTTAAATAGTTAACAAAAATTAAGCAAAAATTCTCTTTAGATTTCTCTGTTATTCATTCTTTTGTGTAGATTTGTATTTTCATTTGATATGATTCCAATCTGCAATAAATAATCTATTTAATACTATAATTCAGTAATGCTAAAAAAATTAATTCTTTGAGTTTTTTCTGTCTGAAAAATATCTTCAGCTCTGGCCAGTTTGGCTCAGTTGGTCGGGCGTGTTGTCCCATGTACCAAATGTTGCACCTTTGATTCCAGGTCTGAGCACATGCCTAGGTTGCTAATTTGGTCCATGGTTGGGACACAAACAAGAGGCAACTGATCCATGTCCCTCTTGCAAATCAATGTTTCTCTCTGTCTCTCTCTACCACCCTTGCCCTCTCTCTAAAATCAATTAGTATGTCCTTGGGTGAGGATAAAAATAATAATAACAATTAAAAATAAACACATATAGTGCTCACCTTGGCAGCACGTATACTAAAACTGGAACGATACAGCGAAGATTAGCATGGCCCCTGCACAACGATGACATGCAAATTCGTGAAGTGTTCCATATTTAAAAAAAAAGCAAAAACACACATACATCATGCTTCAGTTCACCCTTTTGGGGATATTTTCCCACTATATGGAGGTTTAAATTGCACAGGATTTTCTATTGTGCGTGTGAGTGTGTGGGTTTGTATTGAATCTTTGAAGATGTTCCCCTGATGTCAGTTTTGTGTAGAAATTTGTCATTATTATCTTCATTTATTTCTCTATATAAATTTTCTGGTGCTTTTAGAACGTTTTCTGTGTCTTTGATTTTTATTCCTTGGCGTAGTTTTCTTCATGTTTGTTGTGTTTGAAGTTTATTAAGTTTCTTTGACCTATGGGTTTACTGTTTTCAGCAAACATGGAATCATTAAAACCATTATTTTCTGAATACTTTTTCTGCTTCATAAAGCATCCTGAACTCAAATTACATATATGTAACAATCCTTGATTATATCTCACTGTTTACTGATTCTCTCATTTTTTTTCCAGGATATTCCCCTCTGTGTTTAATTTGGAATGTTTCTTTTGATATTTCTTCAAGTCCATTAATTTTTTATTTTACAATATATAATCTCCTTTTAATGTCCCCCATGAGTTTTTCACTTCAGCCACTGTATATATTAAAGTCAGATTTTCTTTTCCATCTTCTATGCCATCTTCTGCACAATCTGTCATTTGCCTTCTTGATTGCATGGAAACATTTTTTAATAACTGTTTTTATATCTGAGTCTATTCGGTCTATAATTTATTTATTTTTGTCTGTTTCAATTTATTTACTTTTCTCTCCATTATGAATTATACTTTCATACATCATTGCATGCCTGATCATTTGTACATGGATTGCAGACATGTTGAATTTTATCTTGTTGGGTACTTGGATGTTTTGTGTCACTATAAATATCCCTGGGCTTTGTTCTTGGATGCAGTTAAGTTTCTTGAAAGGACTTTGATATTTAGAGGGGTGGTTCTTTACTAGAGGTGATTCCCCCTCCCTGTCCATGGGACATTTGTCAGTTTCTAGTGCCCCTGGGACATTAGTTAGTTTCTAGAGATATTTTTGGTTGACAGGCTGTTTACTATTGAAATCTAATGGGTACATTCCAGCAATGAAGATCCATCTGGTTCTAAATATCAATAGAACCACTTTTGAGAGAACATGATTGAGCGGCTTGCTTTTAAGCTTTCTTACACAGGACCAGACCAACTATAATTCTAGGCCTAATTTTGTTCCACAGATGAGGAAATGCTCTTCAGGTATATGGATATATGGAAAAGGGTAACTAAGTCACCATCACTAGGTAAAAAACATTTTTTTACACCCAGATGATCACAGTTTTTATATAAGGCTGATGGGAAACATAGATAATTCTTAGCCTGGTGTGAGCTTCAGGGACTATTCTTCAGTTCTGTTATGTGGATTTTCCCCACAGCCTTACATTGTTGTCTCAAGCCAATGCGTTGCAAGTCTTGAGCTAGAGATTAAAGAAAGCCCCTATTCCGATTTCCAGAGCTCCCTCTTATGCAGTTCACTGCTCTCTGTTCTTCTTTCTCATGAAATGTTCACTTCCTGGGCCTCCACTTGCTATGCCACCTGTTAGATGTGGTTTGGAAATTCTTCCAGCCAGTAAGGTGGGCGGCGACAGCTCACTGGTTGCTTGCCCTCTCAGCGGTCACTGTTTGCACTGCCGGTTTTGTTTCCTGAAAAACATAGTAGTAGCTATATTGCCAGATAATTTCAGTTGTACAAGCAGAAGGGTAACTTTAGTCCCTGATCAGTAGTCTCTGTATTTGATTTTTAAGGCAGTGACATTCAAAAATGAACAATAAACATAACTTTCTTTGGGAAATTGAATTGGAATCATACTTCAATTTTTTTCTGAAGATGAGCAAAATAGGTATTTTAGAAGAAGTCATTCTTATGCATGAATGTTATTCAGATTGTTACATATTTTCCATATAATTAATTTGATTATTGATATGTTTCTGGCACATAGCTTTTTAACATACTTTAAATTCTCCAAAATTATTTGAGTTTTACGTACATTGTAAGTAATCAACTTATACATTTATACACTGGAAAGGAAAGTTTATTATTTATACATTTATTAAATGTATAAATTTGTTTTTTCTAAGTCAATATTTATATATTTTTCAAATATTCAAAAAGTCATGTAAGCAAAATATATATTATTGTTTATGAGGTGTAGGAACAGGCAAATATGTGGACAGCAGGCGTGAGTTAGAATTTCCATTCTGCTCTCAGGAATTTTAATACATTGGGCACCTAGAGAATGTGCAGGACAGTGGAGAGAGTGGTACCCCCCACCAGGAGTGTTGTAATGATAAAATGAGATGATGACTATGACCAAGTTGTGTAACAACTGCAAAATCAATGAATGAATACAAAACTGACCATAGGTGTCAGTTTCCTTATTTCTAAATGCGGATAATGATACTGTTAACGGAAAATATTTTGTAAGCTCTCACTTTATGAAAGGTCCATTGTAAATACAATTTGATAGTTACAGGATTTCTGTCTAGCTTTTGCTTTAATTATCTATTTCACTAGTTGGGAAACAGAGGCACAAAGGAATAATTTTAATTCCAGAAAGAACAAGTAGCTGACAGTTTTTAGCAGGAGAGCTGACTATGCCTTCTTGTTCCAACCTAATGCCTTTTTTGAATAGAAGTAATAAAAACAATGCCTTATACTTCTGTCTCCCTTGACCATCAGAGCCCAAAGGCTCAAGCAAGAAAATATATATTCCACCAAGGAAACAAATTCTAACATGCTATACAGTAAGGGAAGAGTTTACAGGAAATAGAATTGGGAAGGGAGGACAGTTTCAAGTAAAAATATCTGGATATGAATGATGTTGCTAATTCACTCACCAAGTATTCATTGAGAACTCCATTCTGTCAGACTCTCTGACAGATAAACCAAAGTTCAGAACTGTGAATGTTCAGAACAAAGAGATATAGATAGATACAAAGACATCCTGGTTATACATCAGTTACTATAATTCCAGGTTAGTTCAAGGTGCTTATTAATCGCCTTCATTCATTCAATTTAATTAAACAAAATACCAACTCTTGTGAATTAGCATACTCTATTATTTTCTTTAGATAGTTAATGGTTGGTCAATTTATTTAAGTTAATAAGGAGGACAGATTTTGTTATATAACATCAATCCTGTTCAGTGTAGCCAAAAACATTTTCGTTTTATTTTCGTGGAAGGTAGCACCAGAAATTGTCCTAAACTCTTTAACTGAAACCTACTCTGAAAAAGGTAAGTAGAATTAATACTACTCTGTCCTGTAGAATATAGGACTCTAGAAATTTAGTTTTGTGTTAGTTATAAAACAACTACAACTTTTCTATTTACTTCAAAAAACATCAAAAACAACTCCTTAACTTTGGGGTGTGTGTGTGTGTGTGTTTGGAGAATACATTTGAAAAAGAAAACTATTAAGTGATGTTATTTCAGTAAAATGTTGATTTTTTTTAAAGCCACTGTGTAGTGAAACATATGAATACTGTCACATACTGAATCACTATCAACTGAATATATTTTCTTAATCTGTTAGCTATCATTTAGCAGTTCTTAGACAATAGATACAAAACAGGAAATAGATGAGAACTTAGAATCTCTGTTCCGAAACTAGCAGTAAAGCTATCATTACAGACCCTTCTGATGTTTGAATTCCTCAACAGAATATTTCTCTGTATTGCTTAATTATTTTCCAGGCTTGAAGGTTCAAAGTAATCTGCCTCTTAACTGCTACTTATTAATCTGTCATGATATATAGTTTATGAGATTTCTTTCATGGATTGACTTACAAAAAAACTTTTATTGACACAGAGTTAAATCTTTTTTATGTGCCTGATTCTCAGGAAAAAAGGAAAACAAAAATAACTGCAGTTAAATCAGTAAAGACTTATAATTTTAGATAGCATTTATCTGTGTAACAATCATATTCAATTGATAAAATTAGATCTGACCTCCAATAAGGACTGAAAGGTTACATTATAAATCTATATTTACCAATATCCTCCCCTATTCTTTATGATTTGAGTTGTATTTAATATTGTTTAAATAGAGTTATCAATAAATTTTAAAATTAGATTCTTGAGAAACAAGCTTCAATTATATTTGCAATGTGCATTTATAAAATATTTATCAATATACCATGATGCATTTGGTTTTGTATGTTGAAAGAAAAAACTACATTTATGAATTTTTCCACTAAAATTATATTATTAAACATTAATATACATTATATAAACATTGTTTAGTCTTAAGAATAAGTTAAAGAAACAGCAGGGAGATTGCTTCTTTACTAACAATAAAGAAAATTTTAAAAGTTATGAGAACATTGTGTTATATATTTCTGAAGATATGCCAGGTCAAATAGTTCTAGAAAATGATGTCATCTGAATAGTATCATCAGCTCATTACTCTCAACAAATATTTATGAATGATTGTTGAAGGAAAGAACATTAAGCTGTTACGGAGTTTAAAAATATAATTTAACTGTGGTTGTTCTACTTAAACACATATATACACAAATTTGGTTTTGACAATTATACTTAAGGTTCTTTCTACCTAATGGTGCACTATCCATCAAAGTGATCAAACTAGAGTGACTGGAATTTCTAGGAAGTTTCACAGAATTAAGTATGACAGTCTAGCACAATTTTGTGAAGTGTCACAATATGTATGGCACTTAAAAAAACTGGTGTAAGAAATAGTAAACCATTTTCCAGGACTCTCTAAAGTATAAATAGAAGATAGATAGATAGATAGATAGATAATAGGATTTTACTTTCAAAATTTCCTACACAAGAAATGGATAACACCTGTATAGAAAGTGATTGTTTAACACTACTGTACATGTAACATGAACAAAATCACCAAGCAATGTTGCCTTGAGTCTGATATTACTTGTAGTTCAAAATGAACAGAGGTGCAGTGAATTAGAATTAATTAGCTTATCTTAGTCATGTGGTTAGTAAATGACAGAATGGATGCTTTTATTTTGCTTTTCTGATTTCAAAATTCAGACTCTTTCTGCTACTAGCTTCCAATGTCAGAAATTAGCATCTATTGGCAGGTGTAGTCAAAGTAATTCTACAGGGAAAACATTTCTTAAAGTACCATCATGTTGGAGAAGAAAGTGGAGAAATAAGGAAAATAATATTATCTGGAAAAATTAAACTATCGTGCAAATAAGCACTATGATTTTAAAATATGAAATAGATATTAATAATTATTAGAATTTTGGAAGGACACACAGTATAGTGTAGGATAACAAATTCTCAAGTTTGTAGCCAGTCTTTGTACTGACTTTTGTAAGTATATGCATTATATTAATTATAAAAGTACAAATGGTAAAACTGACAGAGTTTACCCAATATAGACAAGGGATTTTCAATGGTGGGATATATACAAATCATTGAACTGGCTACCTAAAAGCTTTATGAACCACTTACCATTGGAATTGCCTAAAAACCCAACTGGCTAACAATATCAGACCCTACAAGTCAGTGTGTATTTGTCAACTGGTTGATAAAAACAAATAACTAGCTAAATAAATAAATACATGTAAAATGAGTAGGTGCTATATTCTGCCAACATCAACAAAAATTCAGCTTGTTGCCTTACTTAGAATAAAAAGCTATAAGCTGTTAATTATAACTCAGATATCAAATTGTATTATTATTGAAGTACTGGTAATTACAATGTGTGAGAGAGTTTCTTCGTAATAAATTCTCAAACACCAGTTGGGTGTCCTATAATTCTCAACTGGTGTTGGGTGTCCTATAATTCACCTAAATTCTGGTATGAACTCCCAGGTCATAGCCTCAGATGCCACAGATTAAGAGCTCAGTCCAACCAGACTGCCCTTCCCTGCCTAGTTCTGATGCCAAGACACAAGTTTTGTTGTCATTGGGCATCTGACTGACATACTGGGCTTGAGACTGAGGCTCTATCAATTATAACCTGTGTCCCCTTAAACAGATTATTTTATCTCTCAGGGATTCAGTCATTTGATCTAAAAAACAAGACAGGCAACAAAAACCATCTCTTAAGGTTGTTGTAAAGATTAATTGCAAATACTACAAGGCACATCTGAGCAGGGTAAGCACTCAATAAATGTCAATGGGTATTATTTAAATTTTGTCAAATAAATTAAATTGGTCATGATCTAAAACTGAACTACAGAGAACTGGCTGGTCATGTACACAGAGGCTGTCTCTCTAGTAATGAAATGCCTTTGAATGAGGACAGTGGCCACAAATAATTGCAATACGAAGTATTGCAAAAGTGAAAGGAACCTTAAAAATAAACTTTCTGGCCCTGGCTGGTGGCACAGTGGATAAGGCGCTTACTTGCAAATCCAAAGATCGCTGGTTTGATTCCCCTGTCAGGGCACATAACCAGGTTACAAGCCAGGTCTCCAGCCAGGTCTGTAGCTGGAGGCAGGTGAAAGACAACCATACATTGATGTCACTCTCTCTCTCTCTGCCTTTCTCCCTACACTTCTCTCTAAAAATAGTAAATAAAATCTTTAAAAATGAGCTTTCTATTTTGTATTATTGAGGAAGCATCTTCAAAAAGCTGACCTGACTTTTGCAAGGCCATTGAGTAAAAGATGATGGGAAAGATACTAGGATCCAGTCCTCCTTGTCAGATACATTACATCTGTCTTTGAGTAATTGCTGATTATGGCATTGATTAATATTTAGACACAATTCCTTTAAAAGTCTATAAGTATAGAATAACTTCTGTTCATATGGACACATAAACTCGTCAACAAATTTTAATGGGAAGAAAACAATAGATTGGTATAGCATTGCATAGTCCATTTAATCTTTCATTCCCCACAATCTGGTCCCTTATCAATTTTATTCAACCAAATGTCAGGGTAACCAGTCACTTTAAGTTTCATTTCTTCACCTCTTTTTAATATTGTGCATAAAAGCATACCATTTAGAAATAATCTACATTTTAAAAACATTTTTAAAGCAACTCTTCGAAGGTATAATCATAACCATCTTATTCAAATAGAATATTAATGACTAATGACTAGGTAACATGGTTCAAAGGAATCAAAATTTTCATTAGGCTGAGGAAAATATATTGATTCCTCTCTGGGCATGTATTTAGTAAAATGTTTAATCCTATAATATTTTGGTGCAATTAATCCCTTGCACCAAACAGTTTAATAATGAGGTTAAAATCTAAATTATCCCTAGCTGGTGGCACAATGGATAAGGCGCCAGCCTGCAAACCCAAAGGTCATTGGTTCAATTCCCAGTCAGGGCACATAACCAGGTTGCCAGCCAGGTCTCCAGACAGGTCTGTAGCTGGAGGCAGGTGAAAAGCAACCAAACCTTAATGTCTCTTTCCTTCTCTGCTTCTCCCCCTTCCCCTCTTTCTAAAAATAATAAATAAAATCTTTTTAAAAAATCTAAATTACCAGAAACATTAATAACCAGGGTTTGATAGATTTATTTTTCTGATTTCTAACATTGTTCAATTTTCTCTTTGAAAATGAAACAAAGATTTATTTAAGTAATACGGCATTTTGAATGCTTGATATAAATTTCGCAAAATTACTAACATTTTCTGCAGTGGCATAACTTAACTCTAAATTGTTTCTCAAAAATGTGTGCTCAGGAGGACTTCAAATATTCTGTGACTCTTGTTACAATGCAAATTCATGGAGTAAATGACATAGCAGAAGAGTTAGGCTGTCTAAGGTTGCACTTCCAGCCATTGGAAGTGTCCTTGGGTGTTTCTTAAAACATCTTTAAGTTGAAGAACCTCTGATATGCTGACCTTTTAAGAGCTTGAGTCTTCAAAAAGTAATATTCTGTTCAACAAAGTCTTAATATCAAGTACAACATATAGTATTCGCACTTTAGAATTTTTACAGTAGCTGAACATACATTATCAAAAATTCTCGCTGATGGAATTAAAATAACTGCTACTGTGTGGAAATTATTTTAAGAACAAAAATTTGAGGAGTATATATATTCAAATTTATCTTTGACTATGTCTGCAAATGTCGGCTGCTTGAATATTTTTTATTGAAATTCTACTTTCTAATATACACCTTGCATTCTACTACTAGAGGCCAATCCATAATAAAACCTATTGATTTTATTATATCTCTGACATGCATTAATTTATATTCTCATGTTTTAATTTTACAAACTGTAGATAGTATTTATTATATGCCAGGAACTGTTTAATGAACTACCCAAATATTAAATCATATAATCTTTATTACAGCCCTAAGAGTTAGAGGAAATTATTATCTCCTTTATACAGATAAGAAAACTGAGGCAAGAAAAGGCTGTGTAATTTGCCCAAGACCTTGCAGGTATTCTAAGGTAATAAAAACAGAATTCAAACCCAGGCAGTCTGGCCCAAGTCTATACTCTTAGCATGTTTTGCTGCCTCTGACATGAGAGTGATAAATTTCCTTGAGGTCAAAAGTTGGAAGCTCTGATTTTATTGGGCTTTTTTGCCTGATTCTTTCCTTGGTGAGTGAGCGAGAGAGGCCAGTCTTTTTAGAAACTCTGAACAAGCCTTATAAGAAACACATCCTTTTGGCACACTTCTCTAAAATAATTTCATGTTGTGGGGTTGTCCGTTAAAAACCATTTCATCAAAAAAGTACATTCCAATTCAGTACAATGAAGCCTGACTTTTATTTCCCTCCTGTAAAATCGGTCACCAGACAAAAAAAAAAGGAATTGCCTGGGGTTTTCCTGTGTGTTCGACTTCACTCTTTCTATTACAGAAGCGCTTCATCACCATGGACTTGAATGTGAAGAAAAAAAAAAAAAATTAATATGGTTTATAGCAGTAATCCTCTTAAATACTTGAGACTTTGCCAGTTTTCAACTAACAAGCCAGGTTATTAACGGCCGCGGTCCTACAGCACTCTGGGATTATTGTCTAGGTCTGCTGACGAGGCACTGCTAGTGACCGATTTGTAAAATGCAATCTGTTATTTTATTTCACAACCCGATCAATGATTAAAACTGCTTCAAGTACAAAAACCTGCCTTCCCAACCAGTTGATGATTTTTAATACATAGAATTGAATGGGCGCTTTTTATGTGTGATTAAAGGTTCTGATTATTACCTGTGTAAGTTATCTGGCAGCTTTCTTTTTCTTTTTTCTTTTTCTTTTTCTTTTTGCTTTTGGTTTCATCGCATGAACTTGAAAAGAGCATCAAGAATAAAAAAGAATTAACATTACCTTTAACTAAAAAAATGACAGCTCTGTGTGAAAACTGTCTCTCCTCACCTGATTCTTAATATGGAGTTTCTGACAAGTATACAGGTTTGCCTTAATTATTTATTCATTTCATTGAAACCATCTTTATCTGCTTTAAATTTCTAATAAGTCTATTTAAATAAAGAGAATCCTATTTGAATGTTGATTTTATACTTTAAAAATCATGAAGGTGTCTGTATTTATACAGAAGTGACATGAAGCAGTGGTAATGGTTGCATCAGTAAGTGGCCAAAATAAAAATGATAATTACATTAATAATGACATGATAACATTTCAAACCAAGTTAGTATAAAATACAGATATCAGTGGATTGCACAATGAGAGAATGATTGTTGCTAGAAAAAATGAAATATGTCATCTGAGAAGAATAAAGGAAAAAATTCCCTTTTCTCACCTTCATAAAGGGACCAGGTTGGGTCATGTAAAACTTTCCTTTGGCACAGTAAATCAGGCAGTTGACTTGTGTTTCCTGAGTCTAGAACTTAGCTTCAGATTTTGACATGATTGTACTTGTCTTGTTTAGTTTGGTTGTGTTGGGTTGATTTTTTCCTGTCTCATTGAAAACTCAATAGCTCTAACCTAAAGACCTGTCTATTATTTTTTCCCTATGAGTGTTTAGAAGATATTTTGCAAACTGCTTCAAAGGTACCCAAATCCAGCATGAACTTTCTTTTTCTTTTTTAAATGTTATTAATCCCTGGTTGTTATATTACAATTGTCTCAATTACCCCATTGCTCCCCCTTCCCCACCCACCTCATGCCTCCCTCCTACATTCAATCCCCTGCATTGTCCATGTCCATGGGTCGTTGACAGCATGAATTTATCTATTGCTTCCAACGTCTGGCAGAAGTCACTCCTCCACCTAAGTACAGTCATGCTGATAATGATATTTTGGTCAAGGACGCACCTCATATGTCATGGTGATCCCTAAGATGATAATGGAGCTGAAAAATTTCTATAGTCTAGTGATGATCTAGCCATGGTAGCATTGTAGCACGATGCGTTACTCACATGTTTGCATTGGTGCTAGTGCAAACAAAACTTCTGTGCTGCCGCTGGTATAAAAGTAGAGTGCACATCATATGTACAGTACCTAATACTGGATAATTATACTACATGACTATGGTTACTGATTTATACTAACAATATAAATCTATATAAATGCATACTATGTATTTTATCATAATTTTAGAGGGTACTCTTTCTACTTGTTAAAAAGTTTGCTGTAAAACAGTATGCTGTGTTATGCCAGCAGCATCCTTCATACCTCTCGTATTTACTGCATCTCTTGATTTTGCATCATTTTCTTTCGTGCAGGAATCCATCTCATGCTGTTTCAGGAATTCAGTATCGCTTAAGTGTACAGTATTAATAAAGCCTACAGTAATGTACGGTCAAGTCCCAAGTCTTCACCTTCACTCACCCCTCACCACTGACTCAGAACAATTGCCAGTCTTGCCAGCTCCATTCATAGGAAGTCCTCCATGCAGGTGCTTTTTATCCTTTATACCGTACTTTTGCTGTACCTTTCCTGTGTTTAGATACACAAATAATTGTCACTTTGTTACAGTTCCTACAGTCTTCCATGCATAACATGAACATAACACGCTCTCCATGTTTTAGATGAGGTGCAACAGAATAGGCTGCACAAGTACTCCAGGTATGCAGTATGCCGCATCATCTAGACCTGTACAAGGGCACCCTTTAACGTTTGCACAGTGAAATCACCTAAGGACACATTTCTGAGAATATGTCCCTGCTGACAAGCAGTGTATGACTGTGTGTATATTGATTTAAAGTACAAAGTCCTTGGATTGAAGCACAGAGTACTTCATCTGAAAGGTAGGCGATGGAGACTGGCTAGGATGAACACTTTACTTCTAGTTTAGTTCTAAGGAATTTTTCCTGTCTTTTCAACAATCATGGAACAGAAGCAGGTAGAAAGTTTCCCCTCCAATAAAAAGACAAGTATAAACACTGTAGACTAGTATTACAGGTGAAAATAAAAGTTGAGTTTTGTAGAAAGGGAAGCTAGGTAGTTACTTCTACCTGGATTTTTTTACTCATAAATCTTGCTAAGAATATTATATTCTACAAGAGAGTCTACTTTGTGATGGGCCTCAAAATTCTACTTTTTGTGATAATTTATAAATATTTTATGTATATTTATATATATTTCTTTATGTATATACTTATAGCTTATATGTTGGAAAATACTTCTATTTTATTTACTAGCTTAGATTTGTGAAAATGGATTTGTATATTTGAAATAATGTTCCTTCAAAATTTTAAGACATTATGGGTTCCAAACTTCTTCGATGCTATTAAGCAATCCCATGATATTCCTCATATTTTTACTAAAAAATTTTTGTCCCAAATGGAAGGTTTTATGAACTCATCACTTAACATGATCATCTGACATTTCAAGACAGTGTGTCTTGCTGTGTTTTATCCCCTGGTCATTTTTTGGGAACTCATTAAGCCACGGTATCCTGCCAGTCCTTACAGAAAAAAAAAAATATTTACATGAATTAAAATTGAAGAGCTTAAATAATGATAAGTCCCAATAAGAACTATTTTTTGCCCTTACTCCAAAATTTTTTGACCCCATATAGTAATTAAATTGTAATCCTATATTAGCAAACTCTAACCATTGATCCAGGGCAATAAGTTAAAATTTTTGATTCTTTTAATATGCAGATCTCCTTTAAAAAGTTGTCATCAATATTTTATATATCAATATATGAAAGTTTCACATGCTTTTTAAAAGTGATCTTCTATAGGGAGAGGATAAGAATGAAGAACTAAATTAGAGTGAGATAAAGCACCAGACTGTGAACCCAAAGGTTGCTAGTTCAATTCCCCAGCCAGGGCACATAACCAGGTTGCAAGCCAAGTCTCCAGCCAGGTCCATAGCTGGAGGCAGGTGAAAGGCAAACATACAGTGACGTCTCTCTCTCTCCTTCTCTCTGCCTATCCCCTTACCCCTCTCTCTAAAAATAATAATAAATAAAATCTTTTAAAAATAAATAAATAAATTAGAGTGAGACATTTCTACAAAAAGAGAGAAAGTTAAAATATTTAGAGGTTGCCTATTGGGAGGACAGAGTGGAAACAAAGTCAGATAGTTAATCTTTTACCATTTAACTTGAGGTTATAATTGGCTCTTAAACAACTCATTATTATTTTAAATTGGTAAATATAGTGTAATTTGCTATTGGCCAAAATTGATGCTCTATAGAATTACATATGAACTCAGGTAATTTTTTTATTTCTTATATTCAAAAGAAGTCTACTTTTATACATGAGGTCTACCCAGAAAAAGTCCAGCCATTGTTCATATAAGGAGAACTGTTAGTGCCACATTGATGTAACCTGTAAACAGGGAGAGTGGACTGGAACGCACATGTGTGAACAGTGATGATTTCACTGTACCAGTCAGTAGGGGTGGTAGACACTGTTGAGCGAGCATGTGTACAGTGTGGCCATCACTTTCAAAATGATTGAATAAATCTGCATCAAATTTTGCATTAAGCTTGAACGTTCTGCTGGGGAATTTATTTGGATGATTCAGAGGTCACAGCTATGGGCAACTGGTGGGTGACTGGCAGCTTCCTCACAACAATGTGCCTGCTCATGCATTACATCTGGTGCAGAGTTTGTTGGCAAAACATCAAATCATCCAGGTGACTCAGCCCCTCTCCAGCCCAGATTTGGCATCCTGAGGTCTCTGGCTTTTCCCAAAACTAAAAACACTTTTGAAAGGGAAGAGATTTCAGACTGCTGATGAGATTCAGGAAAATACAACAGGGTAGCTGATGGTGATTGGGAAGACTGTGTAAGATTCCAAGGTGGCTACTTTGAAAGGGATTGAGATGTCATTGTTCTATGTACAATGTTTCTTGTATCTTCTTTAATGAATGCCTCTATTTTTCATGTTACATGGCTGGATGCCTTCTGGACAGACCTCATATAAAATTTCAAGTGTTTAGGTCAATAGTATAAACCCAATTGAATTCAAATAGTATTTACCTGATAAGAAAACATACATATTTGGACCTTTATAGTGATGGGTTAAAAACGGGGAGATAGATCTGAATCTGTAAGCCTGACTTGTCAAAGACTCCATTTTCAAAGTCTTTGCCAATGTACATAACTTCTCCATCAGACAAAAAAATAACATGTATGAAGATGAAACTCTCGGCACAAAACTGTACTCATTCATTATTCATATGAAAAATTTGAGTATTGCATGGCAGTGGATTTTGTAGATTATAAAAAATAAATGTTCTTTCATTTCCCATAATTAATCATGTCTACCTATAGATATATAAAATCATACACATCTCCTAATTATAATATTGTGATATAATAACATATTGAACTTTTTTATCATCTAACTCCTGAAATACTCAAAAGATTTTCACATCTCTTTCTTTACCCAACATTCTTCTGAGGAGGGAGCAGTTATAATGGGACATGTTTTTCAGAAGTATTATTTTCTCATTTTTTTCCACAATAATTATCTTCTATTTTAAAAGATTAGGTTTCCAGCATATCTTATTTTATCAAAGCAGAGGTAGTATTTTTTTTGAAGCTTCACTTTTAGCTACAGTATGGCTCGTTCAATGACAGAAGGCAGTTTTAGGGGAAATTTTAGATATACCACTGTGGATACCATCTGCTTAAAAGATTCTCCACGACACCACGTATCTATCAGCATTGTCTACTATATAATTTAGTTGCAGAGTTCTTTTAAAGTTTCTTACCAAACATTTATGTAACAACTTCCTCTAATCATCTCCAAATCTAAACAAATCAGATTACATTTATGGATCGTAACAATAACAAAAATTTGCAACGAGAATGATAGAGGTGGGAATAAGGTACAGCAAATTCAGTATAGTTCCTGCTATTCAGAAAGGTTTCTATAAAATGCATGGATTTCTGTATGCCACACTGAAGAACTGGGTCTTTGTTCTTTGCTTTCCAGGTAGAAAAGAAAACTGAAGGCTTTGCAAGACTTTCAGTGCCATGCTTTTGACAAGTGATCAAATCATTGAATACTTCTTCCTGAAAAATAATGTTCAGATGCAGCTTAAGTATACGCCCTGTGACAGCATGAGCATCCTTTCCTCTGTGTTGACATTCATTCTAATAATAGAAAGTGTCTTCAGCCTATCTTGACACCCCCACCAAACAAAAAATGACTGTGACTTCATGTCTCTGATATTAAATTCTTACTAATATAAAATACTCATTGTTTAAAAATGGCTTCAAAAGTACTTTTCTTCTTTTGATTATATGTTACCAAATCATAAGGAATGCGGTATACAGAAATACAATATAACAAGAAATAATGGTATTATTCAATAAATTGAAAATGTTGCCTAGTAAGATATTGGCCTCCCCTTTTATATCATGACACTTTTATATCTTCCTGAAATACATGCATAAATAGATTTTCAATGTTTCTATAAATAAAGGTCCTTTAAAAACTCATTAACTTATTAAGGAAAGTTTTAAATGCAATGAAATAGAAAGAATAATAAAAGGACATTTTTCAATTGCATTTTTTTCATTACCATTTATCCCTTATACACTCTTCCACATCCACCCACCCCCTAAAATCACCACACTGTTGTCTATGTGTGTGTCCATGAATCCTTTTTCTGTTTTGCTCAACCCTCCACTCCCTGCCTCTCCAGAGCTGACAGCCTGCTCTCAATCTATGAGTCTATTTTCCTTGTTAGTTCAGTTTGATCATTAGATTCCACATATGAGTGAAATTATATGGTATTTGTCTTTCTCTGACCAGTTTATTTCACTTAGCATAATTGTCAATCTGATTTTAAATAGATCCTATCAAATTAACCACCTGCCACGGCACACAGATTAAAGAAACCAAACATTGTATTATGTGTGTGTGTGTGTGTGTGTGTGTGTGTGTGTGTGTGTACACATACATATATATATACATATGACATATAGAATCAATTCTTTAAACATAAACTCAATATTATCAAACATACATATTAGTAATAAGTTATTTAATACAATTGTTCAATTAGTTTTCCAGATTTTTAATCTATTTTTATTGTTTATTTTTAGTACATTTATATATGGCAATCAGTTGACACTCTTACATTCATTTAATATATGAAGTTACCCTCAATTTCTCTTCTATTCCTTTAAAGGTTAGTCTGTTCCTTGTTGTGCCCTTGACTTTGCTCATTACAAATTCAATCCCTGATCTGTGACTCAGTTTCCACAAATGCCCTTTCAGTATTCTTCTTTTTTTTTTAATTTCAATGCTTAAGTTCAATTTTCATTATTGAAACATATGGCCTTTTTTTGTGATTTTTCTGTTTGAATTGGCGGACAAAGTCTGTTTTAAAACTATTGGCAGGCAAACTTTCAAAAAGTCTTTGGCTATATGGCCATTTACTTATGTACAGAGGTAGAGGGTCAAGATATGATTTTTTTCTGACTAAATTATATTCATTGATGTTACATTTTCTTTTGCTATCCCTCAGAAAGGATGTATGTTGTAATAGGCAAAACATTTGTAAAAGTTTGCCGAAGACTTGGTCAAACCCTTCTCTGATAAGTCACGTAAGTTCATTAAATGCTGTCAGTGCAGCAGCAGATGCCAAGATGGTTTCTGTATACAGTCTGCTGCTGAAGTATTTATAGCTTTAGAAATCCAAGCTCTTGGGGCAAAACAAGAAAATAAAAGATTAATACATTTGATATTAACAGCAATTAACTAGAGAGAGGACTGATTTACTTTTTTTAAATTTTTGCACGTTTGCTATTACTATATATATTATTCACATTCAATATAGAGACTGCTAGTAAGACTTGCTAACATTTTTAATTAAGAGTTTATGATTTTAAGCAGTCTGCATTCTAATATAATATTTTTAAAGTAAAACTGGTTTCTGATCTTTTTTAAAAAAACATATCTATCTTCTGTCTTGGCAATGTAGCGAGTCATGCTATACTTTAGAGATTGGTAAGTAATTTCTAGAACACTTTAAAAGAGGTCCTATTTTGATAAAATAGCTAACCCTATCTTACTGAACTGCCTCAAAATAAATATGCCACATGATCAAGCTTTAGTGAGAAGAGAAAAATTCAAATAAAAGAACAAGTCCTGAAAATCCCATCATTTCAAACTATCGGAGGAACTGAGAATATTAAACCCAAGACTAAGGAAGGCTTGGCCTGAACCAAATTCTTGGATCACAAAATAAACAAATCACTCCCATTTCCTTGTCCACAACAAAAGAGCTCAGATTTTGTCATGTCTAAAATCTCTTTACATCCTAAAATGCTATGCTTAGGATATGGGGGGAAAAAATGCTCTCAAAAGCAGAGAATAGGATTCGGGCAGAGCTGTAGTTCATAGGCATAGCTGTCAAGTTTACAATACATCAGATACATTTCAAAGGAGTGAAGATGTGGGAAGAGATGGGTGTAGACCCAAGAGAGAAATAGTAACTCTAAGATTATAAAGTATAACTTTATTTGACAGAGTTTTAAAACAAAACATGTTAATTTTATGCTAGATAATACAAAGGAAAGGAAGAAAGAACTAATATTACTTGATACAGAACACACATCACACAAGACCTGTTTTAGAATGTACTTACTCCTCACAAAAGTGGGTGTAAAATGTGTAATTAGCCCCCTTTTCACACATTGTTGATGGGACATTTTATACAAAAGCCAATGCAAGTGTAAACACGAGTTAACACGTGTAGCAAATTACATCCATCTGTTCATTAGCATTGGGGAAACAGGCATGTAAGAAAGCTCATATAGACAACTATTAGGCAAATACAGAGGCTAGTGTCTAACTTCATAGCCTATTGTCCTTCCACTATATCCTAACATCCCATGCTGGTGCTTTTACTGGAGTTGAAGCTAGATCAGCTACAAAGCAGCATGCATTTCTATGCTATACATTCTATGCTAAAGAGATCTAGCCAAATTTAGTCCTCTTCATCCTCATCTTCATCCTCCTTAAACCTCTATTACAATAAGAAATATATCTAGTGTAGTTTTTGTCTTTATGTGTGGTATGTTAATGCCACAGGAATAAGCCTTTAAATATGTTGAAAGTGAACTATTAAAAAAATAGCTTTATTCCTTAGAAATGACCTGTACTTTTAAATGGTCAATTAAAAACTTAAGAATACTAAACCAAGGTCAAAGCATTCTTAGTGTAAATGTTTATGCTTTAGATTACCATGTAAACTAGCAAACATCTTTTAGAGTGATAAAATGAGCAGACATGGATGGTAAGTCTACTCAAATATCATGAAAGTGATTTAAAATATTTACAGACCATATCTCATGAAACCAAAACAAAACTGTTATTTTTTTTTCTGGGAGATGACCTTATTGTAAATAATATAGTTAATGTCATATCGTCATCATGTTCTGGACTAATTGGATTTTTTCCTTTCTAGAATCTGTGAAATAGCTTTTTTTTTTTTTTTTTTTTTTTGGTAAGATTTTATTTCATTATTTTAGAAAGAGAGGAAGGGAGAGAGGGAGAGAGACATCAATGTATGGTTGCCTTTCACCTGCCTCCAGCCACAGACCTGACTGGAGACCTGGTTTGCAACCTGGTTATGTGCCCTGGCTGGGGAATCGAACCTGTGACCTTTGGGTTCACAGGCCAGCACCTTATCCACTGTGCTACCAGCCAGGGTGTGAAATAGCTTTAAATAGCCAAGTCAACAACAGTTAATATGATTAAAATTGCATTCTTAATAGGAATTTTATCCTATCTTGCACTAACATTTTTTAAAAATGCTCCTATATAATGGAGCCATCTATTTCTTGCCTATTAGGGTACCTAAGTAATCATTGTGTTCAAGAGAAATCTTATTTTTTTTTTCATGATAAATAAGGCATTCTATATTTCATTCAAAAGAAATAGTTTGCAAAGAAGGGGAAGAATTTAGTCAAGGAACTAGTATGAATGAGCCATGGACATGGACAACATGTGGGGATTTACTGTGGGAGAGGGAGTGGGGTGGATGGAGGTGGAGCAGGGGAGAACAATGGGAGGAAAATAGGACAAATGTAATACAACAATAACTTAATTAAAAAAAGAAGCCCTGGCTGGTAGCACAGTGGGTAAGGTGCCGGCCTGCGAACCCAAAGGTCCCAGGTTCGATTCCCCAGCAAGGGCACATAACAAGGTTGCAAGCCAGGTCTCCAGTCAGGTCTTTGGCTGGAGGCAGGTGAAAAGCAACCATACATTGATGTCTCTCTCCCTCCCTTCCTCTCTCTCTTCCCCTCTTTCTAAAAATAATGAAATAAAATATTTAATAAAAAAAAGAAAAGAAATAGTTTGATTCATATTCTAAAGTAACTGGTAAGAAACTCAATAAAATGAAAAACTGAGACTTCTTCATGAATTTAACTTTTTTCCTTATTATCTATATTCACAGTGAGTTCCAAATGAGTGACTAGGTCATAAATTTCCTTGTCTTGACAGGAGAAAAAGATCTCAAGTCAGTCAATGAGTCACATTTTTGAGCTTGTAAAATTCTCACTAAAACAGCAGCAATATCCTTTTGAATATATGACTTTCAAATCACCTTTTGAGCGTATTGAAATCAATTAAACAATAAGTATATTCTCATTTACAAAAGAAATCAATCAGCTGTCATTTTTGATTGATTATTCTTAGTTGGAGTGGTATTTAATCTATGAATTTATTACACATTTTCAACTACTATAAAATGGCATATGAATTAGAAATGATGTCTCAAGTGAATGGACAAAAAAAACCAGTTTTTTTGTGAAAAAACCCAGCACATTTTGTGAAATCTCCCTTGAACCATGTGATCAACTGCTATTGAAGAAGGCAAGTTACTTTTGTTAATCACAAAACTGTACTGCCTGCTATGCTGTCAAGGGCATAAACATTAGCAAGAAATTGAACCTAAAATACGTGCCCAGGTCAAATGAAGCAAACTCTATTGTATTAGTATGATTCACACAATTCTTTAGAAAGAACTTGCTATTTTTCACTGTAAATAATGCTGCATGAGGCCTAAGTACTTTTTTATGAATAAGGTCATTTAACTTGTACCCCCTTAACACTATAGGTCACTTAGACCTATATTTAGACTTCTCTCATTGTTCTAAATATGTATCAGAAAACTATTTTCTACATCCACACTTGGAGATTAAGAAAGTGGAACCATCCTTAATTAAGTGGCATGATAGGTACAGTTGCCCAATTTGAAGAGTTTTATTTACAATTACTAGAGTGCTGCTATGATAAAATGTAGATGATATTCAGTCAATGTTATCTTTTTAAAAATTTTTCCTGACACTACACTAACTCAGCACCAGTGCCCAGGCAGATTGTTTTCTGCCACCCTTAGACGCCACTACTACCAGGAATATTTTATTTTATTTTTTATTAACTTTTTAAGATATTATTATTTTTATTTTTTAGAGAGAGGAGAAGGGAGGAAGGGAGAGAGGGAGAGACACATCAATGTATGGTTGCCTTTCACCTGCCTCCAGCTACAGACCTGGCTGAAGACCTGGCTTGCAACCTGGTTATGTGCTCTTGCTGGGAATTGAACCAGCAACCTTTGGGTTCACAGGCACTGGAATGGCTTGTGCCATTCCACTGAGCCACCATCCAGGGCCCTACCAGGGATATTTAAAAAATCAGTTTCCAAAACATAAAACTTTCTCCTCTTAGAAAAATAAGATAACCACGTTTCCACTAAAATTCCAGCAAAGCAGGAAATTTATTTTGTACATTGGCAACCTCCTTCACTGACACTTTTCAATGACAATGCTTTTCGATAATGCATTTAGCACTGCAGCTGTATCTCTGGTAAAAAAAAAAAAAAAAAAAAAAAAGGCAAAGGCAAAAGCCAGAACAGCATGGAA